>VRLP01001184.1:0-145035 GCA_009660295.1 Lophius piscatorius | reverse complement strand
CAGAAAGCTATACAGGGAAAAAAAGGTTTCCAATGAAGCCAAAGTTGCCAGGGTTCAGATCTATACTGGGTTCAGATCTATACTGGGTTCAGATCTATACTGGTTTCTGTGCTCAGCTCCGCGAGCACAGAAACCAGTATAGATCCTCCTAAAATAACTATTTACGAATTGACCATTTCACATCGTCTACTTTTAAATTTTTGATACACATTGCAATATATTTCAAAAACTCCTATTTTGAAATAACATGCACAAAAATGTATGAAATACATTGTGTGTGTACTATTTAGAATATTTGATTGTTTGATTTTATTTCTGATTAGCTTGATGTTGTTATGATGCATATATTAACAATGGTGATTGTTATGCTTAATTTTGCTTTACCTATGCATTTTTTTTTTTACTTTTGAAATGCTTTCCTATTCCTATTACATATTTCTGATCTGATCAATGACTGAACCACAGGGGCATCATAAATCCACAAATTTTATATTAATCCTTCATCTTTGCTTGTCAAGATCTGAGTCTGTGGAAAGTTTGGTTTCATTTCTGTCAAAAGTATCCCGTCAGCATCGCCGTGTTTAATCCTGCGTTCGTTCCTGTGCTTTTAATTTCAGCTGACGGTTTCTGACAATATTTTACAGGTGACTTAATGTGGTTTGCTCGTGACGCCTTTACATTTTTTTACCACGGTACCGTTTTTAGTGAAGTCTGGCAAAAAGTGTACCATCTTTATTTTGATGCAGTGACATAAGAACTCGAGGGCAAACAGGACAGGAGTAACGGTGGCGTGACTTCCAAGGAAGTTTTCCAAATGTACTGGTTTTTGTGAAATGTAAGGCAATACGTATTCCTTTATATGTCTTTCCAGTTAAAACTGGTTTTATTGCACAACCCCAATGAATACAACCCATGAATTTCTGGAGTGGCCAGTAAAACTCCACATGCTGATGTTTGTGATGGATGCCTTTTTCTGATCAGGCCCAGTATTACGGTGAGATCGGTCTGGGCACACCTCCTCAGCTCTTCACCGTGGTGTTTGACACTGGCTCTTCCAACCTCTGGGTGCCCTCCGTAAAATGCTCCTTCCTGGACGTGGCGTGCTGTAAGTTATCCCAAGCACAGCATGTCGGCTGATGGCTGCTGTTCAAATGAAGCTTCAGGTCAAACTTGTCTGTTCTTCACAGGGGTCCACCATAAATATAAATCGGCCGACTCCTCCACGTACGTAGCGAATGGAACTGACTTCGCCATCCAGTATGGAAGTGGCAGCTTGTCAGGATTCCTGAGTCAGGATATGTGCACGGTGAGCTGACCTAAGACACCCACATCACATTGAAGTTTCTGTGTCATTCTCTAACTCGTTGATTCTTGTTCCTGTAGATTGGAGATATAAAGGTGAAGGGACAGCTTTTTGGAGAAGCCACCAAGCAGCCCGGTTTGACCTTCATTGCAGCCAAGTTTGACGGCATCCTCGGCATGGCGTACCCACGCATCTCTGTGGATGGCGTGGCTCCAGTCTTTGACAACATCATGAGCCAGAAGACGGTGGAGAAGAATGTGTTCTCCTTCTACCTGAACAGGTGGGGGAACTGGGGTGAAAGGCACTGTTTTCAGTGACCTGCTCAGACACACTAGGTCAGACTGAGGGTGTAGGATTATATATCCCCTGCGACTGCATATTAATGGGTGTTTTAAGTGGCTGCAGCCCAGGGGAGTGTAAATATGCTTCCAGATTTCACATTGTATTCTGAGCGACATTACCCCGTAATGGTTTGAGGTACAGTCGAGACGTTTCGAATCTGTGTTTTCCAGTGCTTCCCTTCATCTGTGTGAGTCGTTTACTTCAGTCGGTAAAGTGATGTACTATGTTGTAATAGACTTATATAATCTCAATTTTTGCATTGCTTCTCCAATTTGCTGGTCTTTTGATCAGGTCTCATTCACCATCTTCGCTGCTGATGTCTAGAATTCTGTTTTTGACTTGGACAATCTTACTGGCCCCATTTGGCTACGTCACAAAGTGTTTGATTCAGAGGTTGGGCTGTTCTTAGATGCCGATGGATGGGCTGCAACTATCACTATGTCATATCTATGTTTATATATTTATGTGGAATTCCATAAACTCTGTGCACCATTTACATTCTCCATCAACGTAAGTCCCAACTGTCTCATGCAGCGGGGTAGAGGTGTTGTCCAGGATGGATGTCCGCTTGGTTAGAATTGTCATAAACAGCCTGTTGAGATTTTTTTTCTGTCCTTCTCTGTCTTACATTCACCCCCAGCAGACCACTGGAAGTCTGGAGTTTGTTAATATTTAGGAACAGGAGAAATACACAGCTCAAAGCTAAGAGACGTTAGATGAAAAGTTAATTTGGTCTGGTGAATATGAACAGAATATTTATTGATAATGTTCATCAGTAGGGATGAAGTAACAATTCATGGTTCAAACTGTAACTGTCCAAAATAATGCAGAAGTTCTGAACAATTTAATCTAGAAACTCTTAAATACTTTTTACATTCAAGTACCGAACACTTGAATGTAAACACAGCTCTGACTTTTAACGCACACTGCGACCAAACCATATCATTTTTATATTATTCAAATGATATTTGTTACTTGAGGCTTACTTGCTGTTGAAAACAACTTCTGGGCACCGTCACTTTAACTTAATATTGTCATATGGACGTCTTAAGGGGAACTCTTATCCAACATGTGGGCTTTGAACCATCAACCATATAATGCATTCCCAACATGATTTGAGTCGATGGACTAATAGTGTTTCAGTATTAAAGTATCAAACTTGTTTTTCCGGCTGCTACTTGATAGCAATTTGATCAAATTTGAATAATTTTTTATTTACAAGTTTTCGGGGAGGGACCTTATCCAACATGTGTAGTTTGTGGTGTATCGAACCATGGACAGTGGAGTTAGGACTGTTAAATGTTTCATTATTCTTATTATAAGACATACGTTTTTGCCACCCCATCCCAGTTTCTCCATTCATCGAAAATTCATGCTTTTGATAACTTAGTACCAATGGGGTGAAACAACTTGAGACTAAATCAGAAGTTGGTCGTTTTGAATCTCTAGGAAGAGTCTGTAAGTACAATGTGAGTAAATCACCAAAACAATGCAAATTCAAAATTGTCAACTTCCTGTTGGGGTTAGATCATGGCTCAAAGGAACTGTGAACCAAATACCTTCTAAATTAGTATCTTTATGTTGGGGCTACAATTTAGGGGGTGCTAGTGAGTCATTTTGCCACACATTTTTCCAGCACTCATAATATTCATACGTTTTTACAGGGGCTGATGAGTTTCATGAGTTGTGGAGGGTTAAAGATGAAGTGAACAGATTTCAGGGGATGGAGTGAATATCGGAGAGAGATTTGCTCCAAATGAAGGGGGATAAACTTTTTCAGCGGTGCTTAAAGTACATTGTTTTTTACATGGCAGGAACCCGGACACCCAGCCTGGCGGTGAGCTGCTGCTCGGAGGAACGGACCCCAAGTACTACAGCGGGGACTTCCACTACGTCAACGTCACCCGCCAGGCCTACTGGCAGATCCACATGGACGGGTAAGAGCAGGAGCAGTACACTGAAACCACACCATGTCCACATCATCACTCTGAGTCAGGCACATTTATAGTCCAGCTGTAATTAAAATCTCAAACCCGCTTTGGAGTAAATTAAAGGAACAGTCCCAACCCCAAAAATGTATTTGTGTCATTAGTCATTAAAAGTTACATAGGTGACATTTTTTAGTCCCCAAAACATTTATGGACCTTAACAGTTATGCATAATAAACCTTCCCCTAAACTACTGAAAAAGATGAAGAGTTGTTTTTATTGTTTTGGGGGTTTTTTAAACCTGAATACACAATTAGATAAATGAACTTGCATTTTCCGCATTCCACATCTCCGTCTAAGTGACTTCATGCTGTGACTTTATCTCCAAACGTGTGTGCGCGCCTCTGTGTGTGACAGGATTGCCGTGGGCAGCCAGCTGAGTCTGTGTCAGAGCGGCTGTGAGGCCATCGTGGACACCGGCACGTCTCTGATCACCGGCCCATTAGAGGAGGTCAAGTCTCTGCAGAAGGCCATCGGGGCCAAGCCTCTCGTCCAGGGAGAGGTGAGGAACAGCCCGGCAGACCCAGACTATAATAATACATACCATAATGGTTTAGTCCTCAAAGGGGGAGTTCTCCTGAGATTTAAAAAGGACAAACCTGAGCCCTGAACCTTTAGCAGTGAATAAAGAATAAATGTAATGTGCTTTGAAAGACCTCCATCTTCAACAGAAGCCAATTTATCGTGGAGGTGGGGCCTCAGACGGCTAATCCCTTAATAGTTTAACTTTGACTTTTGTTGGTTTTAATGACCTCATGAGATTGGTGAAAGAAAGAACCAGCAGTCACTTTTAATAATTAAATGTAAATGTAATGTCCAATAATCTATATAAATGCAACATAACAGAAGATCGTCGGTTCAATCCCAGCCATGGGGTAACAAAGTGGATTTACATTGAATTGTAATCCTGTTGTTTTTTTGTTTTGTTTGTTGTTGTTTTTTTGCTGCTTCTGGTCTTATTTGCCAAATAGTTTTTTTTCTTCTCCATTTCCTCTACCTCCATCTCCATCACACCTGTTACCTACTTGTCCTGTCTTCACCTTCATCTATATTCTCGTTATCCTTTCTTGTTTTCTCTTGCCTAGTGGCTCCATTCATCACAGCTTCCTCCCAGGATGCATCTCTCCTATGGGCATGTCCATCCTCTCAGCTTTTGCCTCTGCAAATTGTTTCCTGCCTCTTCTTTAACGCCACCGTCTCCAATCCACACATGATAGCTGATTTGTCTCCCATCTGATCTGGCTTCACTTGAGACTTTCCTGTCAACAATCACTACTGACACTCTTCTTCATCCACTCCACCTTTCCTCTTCTACAACTCACTACCCACTCCCCTTTCCCCGGCTCAGTCGATCTTGAGTACTCAAACCCATGTTCATCAGTACTCGCTGACAAAAAAAATTTTTTTTTTTAATTATACTTCTTGCTCTCAATTCATTGATATGTTCTTGAAATTCACAAAAGATGACACGTGTTAGCAATTTTGTCAGAACCTCTAAAAAATTCTGTATCCAGATTTCACAGGACGTGAGTATTTTTGACCTTTTTGTGGACCAATCCATTGAATGGAGTAAATAATCTTCCACTGCTGCACAGTGAATGAAAATATGAGTCAAAATAACAGTAGATCCCGTCAGGAATGGTTTGAATTTATTTCCTTTATTGTTTTAAATCTTTGGTGACCGGTTTTACCGAACACTGCATTAAATGTCAGCTTCTTCAACACACTTTAAAAAATTAAATTTCATGTCAATTTTCCAATTAAAATACTGAATAAAAGTCTTTTTGGTGTGTTTCAGTACATGGTGAACTGTGACTCCATCCCGACGCTGCCTGTCATCACCTTCAAGGTTGGCGGACAGACCTACAGCCTGACCGGAGATCAGTACATCCTCAAGGTGAGACTGGTGTTTATTATCCAGCAGGAAGAGACAGAGAGTCTAACGCTGTGTTCACATCACTTTGCACTACTCGCTTGGTACCATATGCATCACTCGCACTAGAAAAGTGCAGCCATAGATATAACACACATCTGAAAAACAAAGGCAATCCTGTCTGAGTTCACAAAATCAGCTTCCTCAGTTTCTGCTTCAACGTCTTACGGACGTCCACACATCAGACAATTGTAGAATTTTAAAGCTGTTAGATTTATGCCTGTTTCCGACAAAGCCACAAATTCATGCTGAGTCTTGGTCAGAAGTTTATCAGCACTAGCAGTAAGACCATGACAATGTATTCACATGAAGTAATGAGACATTGATGAGGAAGTGGTCAATCATGGCTACAGAAGCACTCTGTAGTCATGCCGACAACGCTCTTTCAGAACTCTGTCGTGGTTTTTCTTTCAATGAAACATTCAGAAGGCTGAATATTGTTACCACATTTCAACCAGCCTTACTTCATCGTCGTTTCGCCCAGCAGTGGTAGCATTCTGGGATCAACTCGCCGCCATGTTTTTGTCCATCAGGTCCTATTGGTCAATTTCAGAAGAGGTCAGGAGGGATTTGAACAGACGACGAATAATCGTCCTCCACTGTCCGGTCCGACAGATGGAATTTGCGACATTGTATAGACTTTGTAATCGAGCTGCACGAGAAACTTGCGTGCCATTCGGTGTGAACGTGATTGTGGTGTTGGATAAAACAGCAACAGCAGCTTTGTTTTTTGAGGATTCATTGTTTCTTCTAATCTGATTCCGTCTTTGTCTCAATCAGGTGAGTCAGGCTGGACACACCATGTGCCTGAGCGGCTTCATGGGTTTGGACATCCCCCCACCCGCAGGGCCCCTGTGGATTCTGGGAGACGTGTTCATTGGTCAATACTACACCGTCTTCGATCGGGAGAGCAACAGGGTGGGCTTCGCCAAGTCCAAATAAAATCATCCAGCGTTGGAGCTTAGTGTTCAAATGTAAAGCTAAAAATCGGTTCAGAGTTCTAGGAGAGACAAATTGATGCCATTTGTTTTATGTTGCATTGCAATCAAACTTTTTTTAGCAATAGGTTTTATAAAATGCACTGATCAGGATTTCTACGCCTTGAGAAACAGATGGAGGTTGTAGGAGGGTCAGCAGATCAGGGATTGGTTGGTTTGTAGCGGTTCACTTTTTAAACATAATCTTTTTATTATCACGGCTGCATTTCAGGTAAAATTACTTAATTTGCAAGTTGTTCCTCTACTACTGACTGTGTGGAGTGTCTGAATGTGATTGGCTTGAATAAACTGTTTTTAAAACGAATTAAATGTCATTTCTAAAATTATATATATATAAATATTTTGAAAGTTTGGCTGAAAATTTAGTTAGCGTTCTAACTCGTGCTTCACGCCATACGTGAATTTTTGCGTCTTCTCACTCTTATCTCTTAAAATCATACAAGGATCCCTGTGGTTTACTTTGGCAATTGTAGGAACATCAGATTTGCGAACGTCATCTAATAGGAAAAAAAAGAGCAAGAGAAAATTCAAACATGGAAACATGGACAGGAAATAAAAATAAAACACTCCACTAGTACAAAACTTGCCGAAGAACGTTTCAATGTTTGGAAATGATAATAATAAACTTCAGCCGGCACGAGGTAAATGTTCCCATTGTTCTATTTACTTTATTTTACTCTTGCTTAAGTTACCAAAGGAACCTGAGTATATTTTATTAACGTGAGCGATACCAATGTTACATTTCCTCCATTTCCCTCTTATCAAACGTGACTGAAATAAACACAACGGCTGCTTTGTGTTTGTTATGGAAGTCCCCGATGAGAAACATCCCTTCTAGGTTCAAAACATTTCAAGCGCTCCAATAAAGTTGATCTCCATTTCCTCATAAACTACATTGCCCGTAGGAGTGAAAGTGAGAGTGACAGGTTGTCGGTCTCTGTATCAGCGCTGTGATGAACTATACTATGGACTCGTCCTGGTTGCCCCTCGCCTCTCGCTCAACGTGAGCTGGGATATGCTCCAGCTCCTGTGACCCTGATCAGGATAAGCGGTTAAGGATCATGAATGAATGTCCTACAAGTCTGCAGAAAATCTCACATTTGTGTCACGTGATCGAAATTTCTCAAACAGGATGCAATAGACTCGCAGACAGGATGCAATTTCCGTTTTAAGTTTCGTCAGCATCATATGATTTGTGATATCAAGCATGAATAGATGTCTACTGGTGGTTTTGTGTTCAGTCCTAATGCGTCAAAAGATATGCTTCATGTGTGATATGAAACTACCGCAAGACCAGTACCGTGACGGTGCAGAGATGAGTGTAGGTACATTTCCCTGAAAAGAAAGCGATGTGACTGACATCTGCCCGCATAACTTCTACTCAATGCTTAATGCTAGCCGGTCTTTGTATGTAATAATGCAACATGAGAAATCTGCACGTACAGATTGAACGCAACATCCAGGGTGTTTGTGACTGTTGGCTTCATGGACTTAAAGGTGGTCAATGGGAAAACGTGCTGCAACCTAGAAAACATCAATTTCACAACAAATGAGCAGCCTTTGGAGAATGCGCTGCAAATACAACAAATTATGAAAACAAGCAGCAAGTACCACAAGACTTCAGGAAAAACCACGACAGATTTAGACAATTCGTTGCAAACACTACAACCAATCGCATTGGGAATATGCGCTACAAAAGCTAAAAGTCAATATAAAGGTTTGGCGAGGACTGTTCAGCTGTAAATAGTTGCACACTGCTCCTCAGGGTGGAGTTAATCTCAGCTAATCAGTTTTGCTACATTGTAGGACTTGTATGATTGTATGTGACAATTAAAAGCTTCTTCTGGATTGTTATTCTTAATAGTTACACAAACATCCAGGTTTGCTTGTATGACCGCGGATTGTGACTGCACCCGTCAGAGGTGTTGGAAAATAAGCTAAAGTGAATCATGCGATCACAACGCTTAAAATCAACCAGAAACACTTACATTTTAGCTTGTATGAGTGCATCGCTTTTAATCGTCCCCTGGAAACACTTCCGCTGTGTTGTGGCCTTTGCGGCGCCACTTCCTAAGGTGTTGTGATTTTTAAGTGAGTTTTCCATATGTTACAAAAGCGTTGTCGAATCGATGGTGTTTTTCCTAATTTGCTTGTGTTTTGTGTATTTGTATATGTTTTCTTAAGCTGCAGGTTTGTGCGCAACAGGAAAAAATAGCACTGATCAAAGAAAGCAAGACGGCTCTACACAATCTTTTATTTTCATTTAAAAACACAGACTCAGGAAGCAATACTTGTATTTTATGCAGCTACACTAGAGCAAGAAAAACCTTTATACAACATTTTAGAGACTCTGCCATTCTCTATAAACACACTTAAATCAAAGCTGCGTCCCTTTTAAATTAAGTTTGTTTTGGGAAATAATCACGTTCTTCCTCACAGAAGATTGATAACACTCATGTCTGTACACAAATAGTTAGCTTAGCATTAAGACTGGAAACAAATGGCTTACTGCCTCTATCAGCTGTCGACAAAAACCCTTATCTGCATTTCCACAACTCAAACGTTAAAGGAATAATTCACCCAGGATTAAAAAAACAGGCATTAGTCCCTTTTAAACAGGCTTTTCTTGGTGGCTCTGGCACTTCTTCACTGCGCTGCTCCGTTCGGTATAAATGCAGTGTAGGCTTAAGATGGGGTTGGAGTTGTTCTAATACAGCAGCGGAGGTAGTAACAGGTGTGAAATTGACATAACACAAGGCAGGACAGGGCTGTGTGTTTTTCACAGAATAAAACGAACCCCATCTTTATCACTCACCTACCATTCCCAGAAAAGTAGGTGAATAAATGACTGAATTTCAATTTTGGGGCGAACTGGCCCTTTTACTGTTTGTGTCTTTAGTATCATCACATTTAGTTGAAGGTACATCGCTGCTGTTAATTTGGTGAGTAAAATTTAATACCAATTCAAAGCACTGCCAAACTTAGACAAAGTTGTAGTCGCCTGAAATATGGGTTATTGATAAATTTCATCGTTTTCCCTGAACTATTTTAAATATCGTATAAAGTTACTTCTTCTGACGTTTCACTCTGAGATACTCACAGTAGAAAATATACTTTTTTGGGGTCCTTGAATGTGGTCTTGAGGTTTGGTAGGTATCCAGAGATGTTGGTGGATGGCGGAACCTCTGCTTCAATTCCCAGAAGTGACCAGAAAACAAACAACTCTGTTTCATGCACATTTTGACCTCTGACCTCTGCGATCAGCCCTTTTTCTCCTGGCTGTCCTCTTTCTCTGAACTTGAATTTTCGTGGCCCTGCTCCTCATTGGGATCCGTGCTCTGGCTCTCCAGCCCGCTGTCAGCATCTCTCAGTGGGGCTGCCGGGTCTCTCACAACCCCCTCCATCTCCACCTCCAGCTCCTCCTCAGTCTCCTCCTCCACCCGGCCCACTGTGTCGGGGATAATCTCCACCTCGATGTCTGAGGAGTCCTCGATCTCCTTGAACCACACCGTCTTCTGGCCCTCCTTCCTCCTCTGCTTAATCAACTTTGCCCTCTTGTCATACTCGTCCCCGTCTCCTCGTCCCACCTTGGACGCTCTCCCGGAGGGGCTTCCCTTGGTGATGTGGTTGGTGTAGACGCCGCAGGAAGAGCATTGGTGGCTCCGTCTCTCCAGAGGGATTCCCCCTCGTGTCTGGGGGAAGGTGCTACGTCTGGGGAGGATGTTGTTCCAGCGTCTGGAAATTCCACGGCTCTGGTCAGCCTCGTTCTGGAAGCCATCGTTGGTGTACTGCAGGGAGTCTCTGTGACCGGACCGGGCCTGGTGAGACTTCAGGCAGGGGCCGAGGCACTGCAGGATGGAGAGAGGCCCCTCATTAGTGCTAGTACTACTCATTAGGATACTGAGTCATAGCTCAGTGGTCTAACACAAAGCGCCCCTGTGTGCTTCGGGTGCTAAATATTCATGGCACTGCAGAATGGTTGAAACAGAGATCCAGCTTGTGATCCCTGACTGGATTTATTCACACTTGGCAGGTTTGGTTCCATTAAAATGAACCGTGGTTCGGTTTCTCGGTTAGTTTAGTTCAAGTTTGAACAATAAGCGTGTGGACTGACTCCCGTTAGCTCAGGGAGTCTTTGTTTCCAGTCTTAGGATGTTTTAACGATTACCTCATTTGGTCAGGACTTTCAGGTCTTTTAAGTTTAACTGAGGCCCAATAATCAGAAATCAGATTCTTGTTGATCTCATCTTCAGGAACCTGTTCATCTACTCAAGCTTGTGTGAAGTAATCAGTCTGCCAGAGTGAGATTATAAGGTTATAATTGGTTCTAATGTTATGGATGAGGTGGGAAGAACAAATGCTTGTTTACTGTATTTAAGTACATTTTACTCCCTACATTACTTTTTAGAACAGACTCCTGACTTTAGTCAGTTATTTTTATGTTTTATCTATTGTGTGTTTTCTTACAGTCATCTTCAACTTATTTAATGTTTTTATTTTACTTTTAACTTTAACACGAGTGATTTTACCGTTATCTTTTTAAACTTTAATACTATTGTCTTTTACTTTCATCCTTTTTAAACTTTCACACCAATACCTTTTACTTCAATACATTTTTTACATTTTTTATACTTATTTTCTTAACTTTTACACAAGTTCCTTTACTTTCATAATTTTTTCTATCTTTGACACTGATACGTGTTGCTTTTAAACATTTTTCACTTTTAAACTAGTACCTTTTACCTTTAGACTTTTCTACTTGAGTAAAGAATGTTTGCACTTCAAATCAATGAAAAGCCAAAACAAATTCCTCAAATTTTCCTCAAGAGGGATGGATTCATGTTATGAATCGATGTTCATCTCCAAACCTTCCAAAGATGAAGACTTCCGAGTGAAACTACGACTGACCTCACAGAATTTGTTCATACTGGCGTTCCCTTTCCACAAGCGGGAAATTAAAAAGCCAATCACGATGAGGCAGAGGACTAGCAGAGCCGCCATGACCAGACCCAGGAGCGCCATGTCGCCCGGACGGTAGCCAACATTTGAGGGTGACGGGATGGCCACCGCTGCAGGTGGAGACAGGCGAGAAAGAAATGACATCATCACATATTTTACCAGAACTATTTCACATTTTCCACAAATTTATTTTATCCCACAGCTACTGGGGGAACTAAGGTGCGTTGATGTGGACGGACGCTGAATGAAACATGATATGTGAGACTGTGGAGCGCTGAGTAGCTCCTTCAGCTGCAGACCGCAACCCCAGGTCCTTGGTCCCAACTTTTGTCAGACTTCACAACAAATCACTGTGAGATTGTGTTGTGTCTGAAACCCATAATTCTGCTACCTCACTACACACCTGATAATATCTGTGTGTATCTGATAATCAATGACTACACACCATGTGTGTATCTGATAATAATCAATGAATACACACCATGTTTGTTCCTCTAATTGCACTACTGCACATCTGCACCTGTAGTACTATTACACATCTGCACCTGTAGTACTATTACACATCTGCACCTGTAATACTATTACACATCTGCACCTGTAGTACTATTACACATCTGCACCTGGACTACTATTACACATCTGCACCCGTAATACTATTACACATCTGCACCTGTAGTACTATTACACATCTGCACCTATAGTACTATTACACATCTGCACCTGTAATACTATTACACATCTGCACCTGGACTACTATTACACATCTGCACCTGTAGTACTATTACACATCGGCACCTGTAGTACTATTACACATCTGGACCTATAGTACTATTACACATCTGCACCTGGGGTACTATTACACATCTGCACCTGGACTACTATTACACATCTGCACCTGGACTACTATTACACATCTGCACCTGTAGTACTATTACACATCTGCACCTGTAGTACTATTACACATCTGCACCTGTAGTACTATTACACATCTGCACCCGTAATACTATTACACATCTGCACCCGTAATACTATTACACATCTGCACCTATAGTACTATTAAACATTTGCACCTATAGTACTATTACGCATTTGCACCTGCGCTCCTATTACACATCTGCACCTATAGTACTATTACACATCTGCACCTGGACTACTATTACACATCTGGACCTATAGTACTATTACACATCTGCACCTGGGGTACTGTTGCACATTTGTACCTAAAGAACTATTGCACAACTCTAACTGGACTATTTTAATTCATATTTATATATCCTACTATGGAGATCGGACTCTTCCCTTTTTCTTTATATTTGCATGCACTTTATTCCTGTATTTTAATTTACGTGTGTATTTTTATTTCTTAATATTAACAAATATTAATTATATAGATATAGATATAGATATATATGAATGTTTATGTTATGTGAGTCTATATGTGTATATATATGTATTTGTATGTATATATGTATATATATATATATATATATATATATATATGTATCTAATACCTGGTATGACCTGAACAGACAGAGCAGCTGTTCCAAACTCCCCCGTTGTTGTGTCCACTGCTCGGAGCTGTGTTCAGAAAACAAACAGCTTAAAAACTGTAAACATATGTCAGTAAATTACCACAAGTCTGTCTTGATTATTCGTAAAAGTTAGAACTCCGGTCACCTGGAGGGCGAAGGACTCGGTCTTCACAACTCTCTTCAGGACCACAAAACCGTCTGAGGTCACGTTGACGTAGCTGCTGTACTGGACCTCATACTTCACATCTGGATTCACACCCTGATCAACACAAACAAAATAAAGCGGGTAGAGGGTTTGCATTATCTTAATTTAAACGTTGCAATTAAAGAGTTCTGACCACCAGGGGGGCAGAAAGATGCTAAAACCCACAGAAACACAGACCTGATGAACCATCGCTGGTACGTTTACTGTAAATGATAACACCAGCGGGGGGTTGATGGAGACCCAGGTTGTGGCCGGATAGAAATAACCCACACATGGCTCTCCTCTCATTTCCCACAGTCGCTTGACGCCTTCTCCTTGGTTTGCCTGCTGCCCCACAGAGGGACTCACCTGAGAGCCCTCTGTATCCCACTTCAAAGGACGACCACCTCATTCACCAGCACAACAACAAATCGTTGATTTGGTCCGATGATTGACTAAATCAACACTATTGTTCAGCTTACAGTTGTGTATTGATTTGGCATTGGTTTTTTACGTCAGATGCCCTTCCTGACACAACCCTCCCAATTATCAGGGCTTGGACCGGCACAAGATGTGGCTGGGTCGGCTGCGAGCCACACCCTCTTTTGACTGGGATTAGAACCCCAGTCTCCTGCCAATCTCTTGCACCAAAGTCAGGGGTGGAGTAACTCCACCGAGCGATCCAGCTGCACCTCTTACATTATTTATACGTCACGGTGTTGATTTGTTTTTCTTGTGTTTTCTTATGTTCAATAATTTTTTGGCATGTGGGTGTGTTTGTGCAAAACATGTGAATATTTCTTTCTTTTTTGCTGCTCTTTTTCTTTTCTGCTCTCCACTGACTCAAGAGTTTTCTGCATCATGAACTCAATGTGCCCTGTACCTTTGAAATATTCCTTTCATGAGAGGGCGTGTGCAGAAGTTGGGTTTCCTGTGCTGCACAAGCTAAAGTGAGATCAGGTGCCTGAGCGACTGGACTTGAAATGCATTGCTCTATGAGCCTTTGGAGGAGACTCGCGTCTAGTGTCTGCTTCCCTCTGACGTTTCCCTAAGGACGGCTGGAGCTCAGAGTCTCACAGTTTGATCTGGTGAAGACAATGATTAGAGGTCCTGGCGCTGGAATGCTCTCCACCTATTGCCAAACTCGCTTGTTTGGAGGCGGGCTTGGCTCAAATACATGGAAATCAGAACATGTTCTCCATGTCTGGAGAGTGAGAACAGTCTTCTAAATAGATCTATGTAGACAACATTTGGCAATCTTCACTAATATTAACACATGAAGACAACTCTCACGCTAGCAAAGTCCTCATCCCGAGCTCGGACCCTGAAGGGCCGGTTGGTGCTCCGGTCTCGGAGGATCATGCTCTCAGGGATGGAGCTGCTGTAGATAAATCCTTCGTACCGCTCCCTCTCAAAGCGAGGAGGGTTCCTGCTCTTCTTCATCACCTCGATGGTCACTTGTGTCACAGCAAACTGGTCCCTGTTGGTCACCTGAGACGCCTGATGGTCAAGATGAGTCCAGGATTCAAATTTTTTATTTTACTATGTCGTATTCTTAGCTGTAACGGATTATGAACACCGCTGAGTGATTTTACCAGAATGGTGAGCGCTATCGGGCCAATGATGTCAGCAGCTTTAGTCATGGTGATGTTTCCCGTTTCCTCATCAATCTGGAATAAATTTCCCTCGTTTCCTGATGATAATAGGAAAAACCATGAGAAACATACAAGAACAAGATGGACCAAGTGTTCTGTAGAGCTGTACGACGAACCCATCAGAGAATATCAGGCAAACTCTGACAGGAAGTCGGCTGGTCTATCGTGGGACGCAAGTAGAATTCTTCACATAATGACTTGAGCTGGTTGGTAAGGAGCTCACAGACTTCTCTCCTACTTGAAAACTTTATTTTTCATTTTCTTCACTGCTGAGTTAGCTGTTGATTAATATATCAGCAAGGGATTGTAGCATATACACCCCCTAGTGGATATAGATGGTATTGTGCAGTAAAAATCCCTCTCTGGGGCCAAAATCCCATTTTTGGCACAATTTGAATACATTGTCCATCCAACTGTGCCAAACATAGATAGAGTAAATGTGGATAGAAATATTGTTGTTTTTTGTGTTTAATCACAGATTACTAACAGGGAACATGTAACTGACATTGAAAAGAAAGTATTTTAGCTCTTATTTTCCCCTAAACACCAAGGTTATAAAGAATACACCAGATAGTTGTGTTGAGTTATTTTAAGGTTGTAATTCAGGCGAGGCTTAACTTAAAATAACTGAAGAGCAGGACTTTAATTTGTGTGTGGTTTGGGTCAAACCTCGGAGTATCCTGTAGCTGATCTGCTCGCTCCTGTTCTTGTCTCCATCCTTGGCAAAGATCGGTCCAGGCTCCAACGCTAAAGGTCCTTCCTGTGAATGAACAACGTCAGGTTCTGATTGTGCAGCAAACAGGAAGTACTCATCTCTATTACTTGAGTAAAATACTAGAAAGGCCCTTCATGGAAAATGTTGCATAAGTTAACATAAACATAAGTTAACATTATTATCTATAATCAGTATAATGAATTCAAGTGTTAAAAAAAACTACTTGATGATGCTTTTGCTTCACTTTTTTGCTCCCAGGGTTCTTTACCGGAACCGCATTTTTCGGAACATGTAGTAAAAATGTTATGTCTATTATAAAAAATAAAGAAAAGTCGTCAAATACCTAGCTGCAGGTGGTTTTGTGCAGCATCAGGAGTAATGCTAGCATTCTAAAGGATTGTTGAGGTGAAGAAAAGCCATAACCCTGGATTTACCCTTTCATCTACGTTCTTACCCTCGCCTACGGTCGTGAGCTCGGGGTAGTGACCGAAAGAGTGAGGTTGTGGAATGAAGTGGCGGAGAGATAAGGTTATAGTGGAGATTAGAGATGAGGTGCAGAGCCCGGATGTCTGGAAGAATTGTAGCAGTAGAGCAGCTGCTTATTTGAGCCAAGAGCCAGTTGTATTTTTGTCATTAAAAAAACAACTGGTTCCAAAGTACTCCTTCCATCTTGCCCTCAATGCTCTCCTCATTTGTGAGATTATTTTCATCTCTATCCTTAATCACCCTAACCTGCTGCACACCCTTCCCATCTCGGTGTCACAGACTCGCGATTCGGTACGAGTCCTTTTTCTTCTTCATTTGTGTCCGACCTCCTATTTAGCCTTTGCAACCTCAATCTTCAGCCCACAATGCATGAACTGTATCTGTATTCCTGCTTACTTACTTCATCTCTCTTCCTCTCCTACCTCTTCTTCACCAACCTTTTTTGGCAGATACTCTCATGAATCTCCTCATTTGACCTTCTCTCTGACCTGTCTCCCATCGCTTTCTCCGTAGTTGCCCAGTCATCTAGCGGTGCTTCACCACCACCCACAGCCCATCTCAACTCCTCCCTGAAATTCACACAGCATCTTTTGCAAAGGCAGCACCTTCTCTGGCTTTGCCATTTTCCTCTTCTGTATCAAAAGTGTCGTCCTACACGCTACCATCCTATGTTGCAGGCTGCGTTCCCTCCGGTTCCTTCCTTGCAGTTACTGATTGCATCTTCTACAGGAGCAGTACTCCACCTGTGTTCTCCTACCTCTGCCCGTGTTCCTCCCTCTTCTTGAAATACTTTTCACCACAGCCATTTCCATCCTTTTTGCAAAATCTGCATCTGTCCTTCCACATTCCTCTCCTCAACACCATAGCTGCCCATCAACCCCTCATCTCCTCTGTTCCCTTTACCAACCTGCCCATTAAATTCTGCTCCTACCTCATCTCTCTCACCCCGGGGGATATTCTCTAGAAATTCTTTCTCTTCAAACTCACAACCAGTGATGTTCATCATCATCCAATTTCTATCTTCTGGCTCATCTTCATGATCAAGGATAACTTGGTAGGGATGTCATGTCCTGCAGGTCGGCTCTAACATGCATTTGTGCATAAAACAAATGAAAGTGGTGATAAGACACGCCCCTAGGGGTGAACCAGTGGACCAGGTCTGATTTCAATGAAGGTGGAAAACGAGTGTATTTTATATTATTCTATTGCAGTTTGAAGAAGTGGACATTTACTTCCTTAGAGAGGATGTGAGCAAAGATTGATGAAAACCAGCTTGTTAAAGGGTTAGACAAACTGGGTCATGTTGCCCCGACTGACCTGCGTGTGTTTGGTCAGGTGCTGTGAGGTGAACATCTATAAAGTCAGACGCTCACCTCCTTCTCAGTCAGGTTGACTTTCCCTCTGTAGCCGGAGCTCACACACAGTTTGGCGACTCCTAAGTTGGTCCTCAGACACGGCTGGAACCACGGGGGCCGGTTGTCGACATCCTTCACGTGTACCGTGATGGAGGCCACAGACGTGAAGAAGGGCTTGTTGGAGGCCGAACCATTGAAGGTGTCCTGGAACATGTGACACATTTCACAGGTCAAAGGTCGAAGAGAGGCAGCTGGACTGGAGTTGTTCCTATAAATAATGATTCTTGTACCTGAACATGTAAAACCAGAGAGATCTTCTGGACAACATCGTAGTCCAGGATGCTTCTAACGAGGATCTTTGGACTGTTGATGTTTTCCAGGCGGAAATATTTATCCTGGTTTATCACACCGAGAGAGAAAGATTTTAAATCTTATTATGATTATGATGATTATTGTTCATAACCATGACTTCATTTATGGCTGATATTCTTATCGCTTTTTACACTAATTCTTTTGTTTTTGCTTTTTAATTATTGTATGTGACCAGGGCACCATTGAAAATGAGACTCGAGTCTCAATGGATTTCCCTGCCTTAATAAAAGTTAATAATTATAATGCTAATAACTATATATGTTAGGAAAAATATTGAATATTTTTTGACTAAAGTTATAAAACGTGTGCATTTCACAACTACAGTTGAAGAAAATCATGCACCCCCTCCCCCCAGAGAATTCAATGTGTGTTCATAATAAAATAAAAAGAATAAGTAACGTGCATTATAAATTAAATGTATTATTATTATTATTATAAATACTCTCTGTAAGTCTCAACAAAGAAAAAAGACGTTTTGCATCAACTTCAGCTACCAACTAATTTCCACCCACAGAACCCAGTGGTTCAGAAGTTACTGCCATTTTCTTTTTTTCTCGTCTCGATATTTGGGCCGAGTTGGAGTTGAGTTAATAATTGAACCACATAGTTACATTCCAGAATGATGATGTCATGACATCAGACGTGTTCTTACTGTCGAAGTCTCTAGCCGATAGTAGAGCGGGTCTGAGTCGACGTCTGTGGCTTCTATCACTCCAATGCTGGAGTTGACTGGAGTGAGCTGCACGAGATGGAACTCGATCAACAGAATGACTAATATGAACATAAAACACAGCAGTGCTGGAGAAATACTCGAGTAAAAACAATACCACAGAGTGAAAATGCTCCAGTAAAATCTATCAGTAAATTAATACAAAAGTCTTTCCCTTGATAATCCAACCAAAAATACTGAACCACCAAAAGTAAAAGAAGTCCAGGTGAACATCCTGAATAATTAATGACTGTCATTTGATTACGTTCAATTATGTATTTTTGTGTTAAAGGAACAGTTCACCCTGAAATAAAAAAACCTCCGCGTTGTACGAACGCTCACCTCGTTCACCTCCAGCACAAAGTGATTTTGTACAAAGTTTGGAGGGTTATCATTCACATTCTCCACCAATACTTCCACAGACTCGTTGACCTGCCGCAGAAGAAGAAAGGACATACTTAACATAACCCAGCCAAAGACTGTTGTTTACACTGTTGTTTACACTTTGGCTTTTAGACCGCGTGATGTTGTGCTACTCACAGATAGGGAGCCGACTCTGCTGCACTGCACCCACACCACCAGAGCCGGACTGGACAGCGACTGAGGGAAACACACAGCATGTACACACACTATCAGGATACATGCACTTCATCAATAGCAGTGTCAATCAACGATTGTCCAGGAGTTCTCTGGTTTATCTGTGATCGAGTATGTTCACTGATAAAATATGATTAGGTTCCATTTTAAAGCTGCTGAATCAATCAATGTTGTCTTCTATTTAGAAGTGCTGCGTATTTCAGGCACACAGGATCAGCCAGACCTCACTGGTATCTGATCACATCTCCGAACCAACAGACCGGTGTACACAAAACTCCTGACTGTGTGTCTAAGGTGTTGGTCTTCACAGGAATGTGTCAGTCTGTCCCCTTTTGTTAACACCGTTCCCTTCAGACTTCAGACACAACACGGGTCACTTCAACCTCCAGAGGTTCGCCGCTGATTCAGCCATTGTTGGATTTGTATCAGAAGGGAACGACCTACGGTACCGGAACATGATCAAGGACTCTGTTGATTGGTGTGGGGTAAAATCACCTGCAGATAAACAACAGTAGAACAAAGGAGCTGGTGAGTGACCCCTGCAGGAGGACCTCATCAAAAATGGTGAACAACCGCTTGTGCAACAACCATCTGGTGAACATCCAGGGTTTTGACGTTGAGCAGTTAGACTGGTCGGAAAACACAGATGTTCTGTTTGAGAAGGCCCAAGGATGCCACCACATGCTGAGGGGACTGGGGTCCTTCAGAATGTGCAGGACTCTGTTAAAGACCTTCTACGACCCCTTTCCTGTCCTGGCAGGACAGGAAAGGACTCGACAGGCTGGTCAGGAGGTCCAGTTCTGTCATGGAGTTTCCCCTGGACTCTGTGGAGGAGGTGGGTGAGAGGAGGACGGCACCTCTCACCCCGTCTATATGAAACTGCGGGAGACTTGAGCAGCTCCTTCAGCAGCAGACTGCCTCACCCACAGTGTTAGAGAGAGAGCACTACCACGGGTCCTTTGTCCTAACGGCAAACTGAAACTGTGTCGCGTCTGAAACAGTAGAACTACACAACCACCTAACTGTCCTAACACATGACACACACACCGTGTGTGTATCTGTGGAACTGCAGTCCGCACATGTACTGGACTTCTTAAATACATGGAGACTAAAATGTATCCTCATGTTTATATTAAGTATAAGTTTTATTCAAATATTTATGTACATGTTTCCATTTATATTCTATCGTTAGATTTTTCTTATTCGTACTGCCACTGCATAAATTAAAGGAGTCCTTGTCAGAATGCTTGTTTTCCGCTGACGGAACTGAGTGTTTAAACCTCTCACATAGCTGCTGTCCATCTGGATGGATTCACCTCATAGTCGAGTCCCTTCTTCACCATCAGGGCGTTTCCTTTCAGGTAGAACAGATCATGAGGGTTCACTGTGATGCTCAGCGTTACATCAGTGCTGAAGGTCACCTTCTCCAGCTGGACGTCGGCGGTGTTGTTCTCTGGGACGGTCAGGGGACCCGGAGGAACTGTGCAAACTAAGAGTGTTGAAGGGCAGAGGACCAGAGAGAGTTTAGAGAGAAGACCATCCACACACTAATGCACTGCAAAAACACAAAATCTAAAAAACTTTTTTTTTGTCTAATTTGTCGTCAAAAAATTGCATTTCATATAAGATACCACGATTATTCTTATTTTAAGAAGTGTCATGTACTTTGTACCTGTTACCATGAGTGAGTAATCTTTGATAAACACAAAAATTTCCAATATTTCTCTTCTCGCCAGATTTTCTTTTTAATTAAAAAAAATCCGGCTATAACGTCATTATATAAGCGTCACACCAGGAAACAAAACAATCATGCGCTCAGAAAACTCTTTGACAGCTCCTGCATCCAACATTCATGTTCTTCTACACCGTTTATTGTAGGAAAGGACGAGAAAGACTCTTCATTTGGAAGAAATGGACCCAAAGTATGCCAAATATGGGATATGACAACATTAGCTGCAAAATGCCACCTATGTCCACTAGAGGCTGCTATACACACGTACTACAACCTTTGGCATTAAAGGAAAAAAGACATCAATAATGGACAAAGTTTTAAGACAGCAGACAGAACCTCCTTCCCTGGCGGAGGTGACTAGGTAAAGGTCTGATTCTGGGTCTGTGGGGAGAAATGGGTTAAGTATCTTGTCATGTTAACAAATGATGGGAAAATGGACCTTGAGATGGACGGGCATGTTGGTGAGGCATCGGAAGTAATGCGGGGCAGGGTGGCTCGGCTCAGCCTCAGGGAAGGTGAGGAGAAGAAATCCTTTCTGGCCCCAACAACGTTGGTACCATTCAGGTGACTCTCCTATTCTAGTAGCTGCTTCATCAATTAGAGGAATTAGAAGTTGCAGAGCCAAAGTTATATTCTACAATCAATGTAGCAACATCAACATAGCCAGGGTCAGAGGTCAGAAGCTTCTGAATATGGTGACCGGGTCACTATGCGTTGTCCTACTGACGTTGACGCCATTGACATTGATTGTAGTGAAAGATTTCAGGAATTTCTGTTTTATCCAGCATCTCTGTCTCTCAGCGTCCATGAAGGAGTGATCAACTGCTATCAGACTGTCGGATGAATTCCCCATGATGCTATGTGCCTTTTTATTTATCCCCTAGACATGAAAATGACCTCCCTTTGGAGGTTTTCCAGACACGTGAAACGGGGAGGAGACCCCATGTGTAGACCTAGAACTCTCCGAGGGACTATATATCTCATCTTGCCTGGGAACGCCACGGGATACCCCGTGATGAGCTGGAGAGCGTTGATGGGGAGAGGGACATCTAGAATGCCCTTCTTAGCCTGATGAGGCCATGGCCCAACCCCGGATAAACAGAAGGAAATGAATGAATCAATGAGCATGAGAATGAAGCGGGTACGTCCATTATGATCAGTTTTTGTCCAGAACATATCTTACTAATTATACATTCCAGCCTCGATAAACTTGACGTACATATGATTGTAGGAGTGCCTTTTGATCTAATGATTGAATTTTATACAAATTTCATTTTTCCTTGTTGAAGTATTCGGATCTTTTTTCTTGAGTGAAACCACTCATGTCACACTCTGTGACATTTACAAGTCATGCATTGGAATTAATGGTTGATCATTTCACAGCCTTGGTATGATATTGAAAGATTAATTCAACATTTTTTTTCTCATTGAGGCTTAGAAGAGAGAACTGCCATGTCTCTACAGTATGAAGCTACTGTAAACTTTCTATTAGCTTAGCTTAGCATAAATATTGGAAATGTGAAAATAGCTAGCCTGAGGTAATAAAATCTGCTTTCTAGCACATGTGAAACTTGCAAATTAACTTATTATACATTAAACTAGTTTGTTGTGTTTAATTTAAAACATTTAATTCTGGTTGTAAATAAAAAGTTATGGGTTAAAATCACATTTTATTTAGTTATAAGATATTATTATCCAATATGTCTCCAAACGGCTGTTCTGAAAACACATTTCTCCTGCAGTGTGGAGTAAACATAAAGTTATCTAAAGATGTATTTTCATTCCTCCAAAGGTTCAGACTTCTGTCTTATTTTTTTAGTCTTTAAAAAAAATTGTCTTAATTCCTTTGTTTTCTTGAGGGGATATTCATTTTTTCGGGTCAAAATGAAGTCGGAGTTGGGAATGACCACCACAAGAAAGAAATGGAGACACCAGCTGTCATACACGTCTCCATCCACAGCTGATGACCTCAGTAAACATCAGAGCTCTACTCACGTCTTTCTGCCTGACTAATCGAACAAAAGAAGAAAGCGGCGATGCATCCGACGAAAACATTCACAGGTTTGCTCTTCAATTTCTGTTCCATTTCCTGATTTCAGAGACACCAACAAATGAAGTCCTGGAGGAGGATGAGGAGCCCGTGGTACCAGCTGGTACTCGTCCACATAATGCCCTGTCTGTGCTGGCCGGAGAGTGGGAGTCGACTACAGTTGCACGTTTGTGACTTCATCTTACGGGCACATATTGCATTAAGCGCCTGCCAGCAGATACTCCTACTAAAATACTTGCATCTGTTTTAGCTGGACGGGCCATTCTGTAATGGTGGCAGTGATGCATGCTGGGAGGAATCAGCAGGGGAATGTTGGCAGCTGGAAACATAATGTTATACACTACGTACCTGCCGCACATGTAGTCCATAAATAAACATCCAAGCATGCACGGCATCTTGTGTTTCAGTATTTTAAAATGCTCAGGAATTTTACACTCAACATGGTGTTAAAATAAACACTATGTGACTTAATGTGATTCGAATCAGATCAGAGTTAAAGTTGAACGGTGATTATACTGTATTAAGTTCATACAGTGAAACAGTCCAGGTTCATACAGTGAAACAGTCCTGGTTCATACAGTCAAACAGTCCAGGTTCATACAGTGAAACGGTCCAGGTTCATACAGTGAAGTATGGGTCAAGGTTTAGCCCTTTTCAACCCACAGAGGACGCAGGAAGAAGCCAATTACGAACAACCTTAAATGGAAATTTCACCCATATATGAAGCATCACTCACGGTCAGCCCACTCTTACAGTATGTTTGATGTAAAGTTGAGTGAAGTTTCTTTGTCTTACAAAAAAATCTCCGAAGCATCAGAGCATAACAGTATTCTCCAAAATACCTGAATAAAATGGGTATTCCGATTATTATGGGTTTTTTGGAAGTATTCTGCCTGGGTTCTGAAACCATATATTGATCTCAGTAATGTGGAGTATCCTGATATTGCGATTTAAAACATCTAGCTGGGGTCCTCCAGAAGAATTTGGGATACTATTGCATATATACAAAGTAACATGACAAGATATAAACCGGACACAGGCTATCGACTGGTCAACTATCCGAAAGACCAACACAAACGGAAGAGTCAGAGATGCTTTTGTGTCCATCATGTCTGAGACTTCTCACAGGGATCATACTGGACACAGTTAATGGTTTCACATGTGGACAAGGCACCGCTGTGCACACACCAGGCTGTCATTCATAAACCACCACCATCACACCCCCACACCCCTCTGTGTGGGAACAACAAGCTCACAGTGTCATCATGAAGCTCATACATTATGATTCCATATAGAGACACTCCTCCCCAACACTGAATTCACACACACACACACACGCACGCACACACACACGTACAATTCTCGTATTGGTTCCTTTTGAGCTCCTTATAAAGAAATTCCTAATTTTTAAGGACCCCACATTCTAGACATCCTAGGGAAATAAGGATTATATCTGCTAACCTGGGGGTAGGGGGTCAAATTTAATTATTATTGCTTTCACTTCATTGTTCTTCGTTTCGTAAAATCCAGATTCAAAATGAAAATGTTTTAAATCAATTTAGCTTCATAGTTATTAGGACTCTTAACCCTTTGATGTCCTCACTAAGATAACAATGAAAAATGTATTTCTTTGCATATTGTAATAATCAATTTTATTCATTTAGTATCTTAGACACTCTAAATTGACCATAAAATAAGAAAAAAAAGTCTTGCATTGCATGAGTCAGGTCAATGTTAATTAGATTAGTTCATTGTTTTGCTATAGCATGTTTTTAGAAGACTATTTGAACCTTTTTAGACTTTTTTTGGTTGTATCAAGTTACATAAATCTATTTTGTAACCCCCAACACACTTTAATATGTCAAAAAAAACCTGTTTAATGAATAGGACTTTCCCAATAGCCATGGTTAATGTCTCCTCCTCTGTGGCCCCTTTAACCTTTTATGTCCACCGGGTCTGGAGCCTTGGCCCCCTTACTCTTAAGGATATACATTTTGCCAGTGGATCATATTATAAACAGGTTCAGTCACATTTTTCAATAAGAAATAGAGAATCAATATCTGTTCAACCAAATGGTTGAGCAGGACATTACAGGGTTAAAAAGAAACCTCGGGGTAACCTTTGATTCAGATCACAGTTTCGAGCCACAAATAAAAATAGTCACCAAGTCATGCTTCCTTCAACTCACATCAATCTCTAGAATTAAATCCATGCTCTCACACTCCAACCTAGAAAAGGTTATTCATGCCTTCATTCTCTCATTATTAGATTACAGCAACTCCCTCCTGTCTGGCATAAACCAAAAAGTCCCTCTCTCGCCTCCAATTAGTTCAGAACACAGCAGTTAGACTTGTCACTGGTTTTAACAGACAAAGTCCAATCACTCCAAACCCGGCGTGTCTCCTCTGGCTGCCCTTACGTTTTAGAATTGAATTTAAGTTTTTACTGATTACTTTTAAGGCATGTCTGTGTCTAGCGCCCGAATACATAAAACAAATGCTGTCACCATACTAGCCAGCCCGCAGGGTCTGTGTATGTTTTGGTATTTCGTATTTTTTTCAGAAACGAACAATGAAAAAGTAAAAACGAGTGGTAATTATATTTTTTCTTTCTAAGATACGATAATCAAAATGGAAAAAAAGAGACATGTTTCCTTTTCATACCAAATAGGGATGAACGAAATTTGAAAATTGATTTGATTTTCATTTTCTAATTTGATTATGAAAAAATAAATTCACGAGGAGACAGAAACGAAGAAATGGTTTGTTTTTTAAATTCTCTGAGACCGGATGTTGTCGTTTATGACAGCAGCGCATTAAACGCTGTCAGTCATCACTTTATTCTTCAACAGCAGTTATTAATTTAGTAATAAAAGTAATATGAAGTCAAAGTAGTAAAAGTAATATGAAGCATTTTCGGGTGGATTTTGAGCTCTGCTTACTGGTCTTGTCTGCATATAAGGTCTTTACTCTTAAAATGAAATGACAGACTTCAGCTGTAAATTTCTAATGCGGTCATAGGGTGACATGGATCACCGCAAAATGGGATGTTGTGATTGGTCCAGCAATATGAATGACATATTTTACTGTTTAGACCGGAAAACAGTCGTTTTATGCATCATTGTGTGTTTAAATGAGTCAGGGACTGGTTGTAATGTTGTGGGTGATCGGTGTGTGTATTAGCGGGTACAATTAAGATTAATCTAATTTCAGAGCTGCTAATGAAATTCCTATTTGCCGCGATCATTGGTGCACTTTTAAACGACCACTTCCGGTCGCAGAAAACAGAAAAAAATGTCTTAATCAAAGTAGAAAATGAAATCAAACCATTTTCAAATTTATTTCATTCTTATCTGATGTCGAAAAGAAAAAACGCTTTGTTTTTCAATTTTGATTTTTGTATCACAAAAACAAAAAATCTACTAAAACACTCGTTTTCCGTTTTTAAATATTCGTTTCTGAAACGAAAAATGAAATACCAATACATACACGGACCCCGGAGCCTTAGATCCTCATTAAGGGCCCTTCTAGTTGTTCTTAGGATGGGGGTTAAATACCTGAAGGTGACTTTTGCCATCGTGCTTTTGCTTTGTAGCACTTTGAGATTTGATCCAAATGTAAAGTGCATTATAAATTAAATGTATTATTATTTATTATTATTATTATCAGGGCACCTCGGAACAACCTGCCTGAGTCTTAAAACCAATTTCTATAGACTGGCTTTTATGTGATGTTTTCCCTTTTTATGGCCTTTTATATTCTCTTTGATTTTCATTTTATTGGGCATTTTATAGTCTTATAAGGACATTTTATCATCTTTTAATCTCTTACTTGTTTCCCTAATTTTTCTGGTTGCTATTTACTGTTTTCTTTAATTGTCAGTGTTAACCGTTCTATTTTCTTTGTACTTCTGGCCGCACATTGTTTTTGGCTACCAATGCTTTGTTGTCAAAGCGCTTTGTAAAGTCTATTTTAAAGTTTCTATATAAATAAGAATATCATCATTGTTATAAATACAAGGCCTGTTCTTAACTCTTAGTTGTGGCTTGTATTTATATACTAGTGGGTAGAGTGGGCATCCCTCAATCAAGAGATCGGGGTTCGATCCTAGCTCTTGACCCTACATGCTGCGGGGTCAATGAACAAGACCCTAAAACCCAAGCTACCACATGGTCTTCACTGGGGCTATAAACTGCTCCCTCAGGGTGAGGTCAAACGCAGAGAAGACATTTCACAATTTTGTCCTGTATGTGTATATTGTGTGTAACAGCATGGTAATCAAGATTTAAAAAAAAATTCTTATTAATAAATAAATGTTATCCTCAATAAGCAATTTATATCTTCAGGTTTGAAATCATTACCCTAGTGAGAGTATTTGGTTAAATAAAAATGAACATGTGTCCATGAACAGCAAGACACACACACACACAGACACACACACATACACTAACATTAACACTGCTTTAATCTTGTAGCACTTTGAGATTTGATCCAAATGTAAAGTGCATTATTTATAAAATGTATTGTTGTTATTATTATTATTATTATTATAACAAAAACACCGTGCTGCTTCACCATATGACCACCAGGGGGAGCCTTGTCGTCAGTCAAATTTTAAGATCAACTTAATTTATCCTTGTGACGTTAATAGTATGATCAGCTTATCACTGGGAACATCACATTCACACATGACTAAAAGGAGAGAAGACTGTGAATCACAGCAGTGATTACAAAGGCTCTATCTTTCAACACTGTACTTTGTGTGAACCTTAAAAAAGACAAACATAACGAATGAGTCATTGGTTTCTTTTTATCACTTTACAACGGAGGGCGTGTTCTCACCTGAGCCATTATTGGGGGGGGGGGGGGGCAGAAGCTGCACGGATCATGAGTCATGACAACAACAAAAACCATTACAGAAATGAATCAAAATAGCTTAAGAAATGAGTAACACACAGCCGCCAATTGTTTTTGCAGAAATCTACAACACTTACTGTTTTAAAAGAACATTGTGAAAGACCAATTTCAACCCAGGAAATCTGTTTACACCTCTGCCCTCTGGGAGATGATACAGGACAATAAAAACCCAGACTTGCTCCATCTTCTAGCTCAGTGTTGATTTGCAGAGTCATGAGTGATTGAGACACAAACCTAAACCACACTGCCACCCTTTTAGATTACCTTGTATTATTTTATTATTTTATTGAGTTTTTATTCTTTTAAAATTACTTATTTATTGATGAATATCAATATTAATTTTTTTGCACAATGGGGAGAGTCCACTGTACGCTTAAAGACAATAAAGTTATTCATCTTCTTCTCTTCTCAAAGGGCATCCTTTGAAGGTTGCATCTGAAGATCAAATGTGGCGAAACAAGGCCTGTCCTATTCCAATGTCTTCATCACAAAGGCAAATCCTCTTTTTCCAGACCATAAACAGCCGATACCCACCCTGTTCTGAGATTCATCCCACATCCCACATTTCAATTTCTATTCTCTTTCCAGCAGGTATAAGGGACACCACTCAGCCGCTGAGAATGAAGATGAAGCATCTCAATAATAAGACAGCCAAACCATGAAATTTGATTAAATTTAACTATGACTACTGCTTCAACTACTACAAAAGTTCTTTCTTCATGCATTCAGTGAAAACTTATCCTCTTCGGGGTTGCAGGAAGTTATAGGAGGTTATACCAGCCGACATAAAACCAGAGGCGGGGTACACCCTGGACAAGTCACTGGTTCATCTCCTGAGTTGAGGTGTATTCTATTGGTGGCAGTCTTGGAACTCACCACTAGATGGCACTAAATTCTAATTCTCTGGACTTTTGACTTTGACTAATGATCAACTAATCGACTTCTTCCATCAAGGTTGGGGACAGGAGCAGCACTTTATGGCACAAGGGTGAAAACTGGAAGAGGTGCTGAGATCTACCGTGAAACAGACTTGTCTATCATCCACCAAAGTCATTCAATTATTTGGAACTTTTATTTATTTACTTTATTTTTGGGGTATTGCGATACAGGATCTTGTTTGAACGTTTACTGTCGCTACCTCGAAAAGTTTAACAAGTGAAGTGAAAGAAGTGAAAGCTGTTTTTCGGACTAAATAATGTGCCGCTGTCTCGACCACAATTATGAACTCCTACATCCAGTGCTTCCTTCACCCTGTGCAATACCCCATCACCCAATAAGAGATAAAACCCTGCGTTGGGTCCCTGGGTGTGCAGAGAGGCAACAGCATGGGTAGGTTACACTCACATCTAGTATACTACATAGCAGTAGTTTACAAGATGTAGTTCTTGTATACTACATGGTATTATACTAGCAGAGGTATGTGGTCAGCGATCAGCCCATCTTACCAGACAGTTTCAAGGAGGTCCTGCTTTTATTCCCCGCCTCTGTTCTGTATAAACATAGTGGAGGCTTGATGAGGGGCCCATGTTGTTCTTTCTCTGTGATGACAGTGAAGGTAGTAACAGATATGGAATGGACTAGGTGATCAGTGTAAACGGTGTTGGCCATATTCCCAACTGGTTTTTATGTAAACACATCATTTAGCAGGCATGTTGTATGGGATTTCTAGGAGTTTGGAAGGCTCTTCTTGGCACACATGTAAGATTATACACCAGATACTGGCGCCTCTCCAAAATGCATGACACCCCTTTTGCTGACAGAACCCGTGCTCACTATGTAGCTCTTCCACTGTTGTTTTGTTGAGTGTAAACAACAACAATTGTGTCTCATTGCTGTGCTTTTGCATGAACTCTGTGTATAAAGGGCTACAATATTTGTGTTGCATGAGTTAAAATAGTGAAAATAAACCATAACTGACCTTTGAAGAATTAAAAGGAATGAAGGCCTCAGTCCTTTCAGTCCCAGGCTTAGGTTATAAGAAGTAAAGATTGTTCTTTAAAAGAATAGACACCCTTGGGCAGTATTTATTATTATTATTTATTATTAACGTTACTTTTTTTCCCATGTTTGATGATTGTGAAGTCATAGTAACATTGATTTTATTGATTGGCAGATGAAAAGATGTACAGAGTACAGGAACCTTTGAGACATCTGAGAGCTACTTTAAATGTTAAGCCTAGTTCTTTTCTAAAAACAATCTTTACACGTCTAACTGACCCACTTTTAAACAACAATTTCAGCAGTGTTAGTTATGTAACTGTAACCTGGGGTCGGTCGGGTTTAGCAGATAAGCTAATCTCATTAGAGACCTACTCACTAGTTGGGCCCAAGGCAGAGAGAGAGAGAGATTTTAGTTTGAAGTATTTCCATAGGCATTAATGACTAAATGCTTCTTTAACCCAAAATAATATGTCATTAGTTGTTAAAGAAGCAGAATTAACCTCCACCTACTGGAAGTTCTTCTTATTCAAGACCAGAAGAAATAATCAGGTACTTTATTCAAGTAAAAAGGCGGCATCTCAAAGTCAAAATATTTCATTGCAGTACAAATATTGTTCACTGTACCTTGTTTCTTTACTTAAAGGTCCAGTGCACAATTTTACTGACTTTTAGCCATGAAGTTCCAGACCATAATGCAGTTCCCTTTGAAAGTATGACGAGAGGGTCAATGGTGGCCTTATGGATTCAAAATGACATCATCATCTAGGAACACATCGATCTTACTGTCAAGCTATGAAGTTATTTTAGAAAGATATATTAAGAAATGGTATTTAGTTATTCATAGAACTATGGTCAATGCTTTGGAGAGATAGCAAACATTGTTAGCTAGTCTGCGTTGAGGTGGAGATTTCTTGCTTATGATAGAAAATTGCTTTGTAGGCTCATAGAACGGTTAATAAAGTTAATGGTGGTTAAATGGTTTATCCATCGTCATCATCATGGTGGCCTCCATGGAAGAAGAACCACTCCCTCTGGAGATATAGAGGGTTTTTTCTAACTCGGCATTAAAAAATATTCTTATTCTCAGTTGATAATACACTAATAAGAACACAGTTATGAATATTTTGTTTTATTTTTTCAAAAAGGTACCCCTAAATTTTACACACTGCACTGATAAGTAGAATTTTCAGATCTCTTTAGATTACCTGTGTCTTTATTTTACTCCCAACTCTAGATTTTTACTTTTACTCCCAACTGGAAAACAGGGTCATGAGTAACCAGTGATCCCTGATGTGAGTGAGGAGCCTCTATCCTGGTCAAACCTGTGTCCTCTGATCCCAAACAAGAATTGTGGCACAAATTGATGGCAAAGTCAATTCAGGTTCTGATTCAAATTTTCTCAGGCAGGGTAGCTAATTGGTGTAGAAAATAATAGACTCCCAAATAACGGGTCGAGTATAAGATAGAGGCTGGCTGTGGCTCAGGAAAGTGTGAATAGATGAATGGTGAGGTGTTCTAACACACTTTGAGTGGTCAAGCCGACTAGAAGGGTGCTATACTGACATTAATAAATAATGGTTTCCTTTTTAAAAACCCATATTCATAAAACCATAAGGGATTTGGTAGTAGGCACTGAAACGAAAAATAAGCAGCTGAAATTTAAAAATGTGGTCGGAGGCAAATGTGTTTTCACATGTCTACATTTCTACCTTCTGCTCACCTTTAATATCTCTGTGTTTATGTTACTGTCTGATATTATATTTGTCTTTTCTACCCGTCGCTAAATATTTTTTGCTTTTGGTCATTTTCACCTCTTCTGTCTTTGCAGCCATGGCGGATCGTTAATCTTAATCTTAATTAGGTGGTCAAACCTCATCACTCCTATTTTGGGCCGAGAGGGACCCTACCAAGATCTCCACGCTCATGCATACTGTGCGTCAGTAATTAGCCTGATCCCATCAAACAGCTCTATCTAACAGGCTTCTTGTGAATATTTCACAACCAGCTGAAAAAAAATGTCCCATCCACATGAAAGGAGGAGCTCCAACATTTTTCCAATATATCATTTGAGCCCAGAGCAGCAGTCATACACTTTGATGGGATGATGATCTTTCATCTGTGATTGCGTCGCAGGTTGATTTCAGGGCAGACTCAACTGTAAGAACAAGGTAGCTTCCAAGGAACCTGCAAACAGAGGATGCAGCGGAGCTTAAGCTGATGATGCTCACAGGGTCGGTTGAACTTCTTGTTCAGGTCACAAGGGATTTACAGGAAAAACAGTAAACTCTTGATGCTATTTGACCTTTTGTACTAAAGAAACTACATTTTTTATCAGATTGAAGTCCTGTAGCTCATAACCCCTTTAAGCAGAGGACAATATCAACTGCCATGTGAAAACGGACCAGCAGCAGGATCCACAAAACACCTTGATGACCCTCAGAGTTTCTGGGAGGATCTATTTCTGGACTGATGAGTGAAAGTTGAACTGTTTGAAGACAGGGGTCCCGTTTCATCTGGTTTGAACCAAACACAGCATTCCACTATGAGAAGATCAGACCTACGGTCAAACATGGAAGTGTCAGGGTAATGTTGTGGAGGTGCTTTGCTGCTTCAGGACCAGGACGACATAAATGAGGGAAACGTTGAATTCTGCTGATGGTAGAACATTCTGAGAGAGAATGTCAACTCATCAGTCTGTGAGTGGAATCTCATGCAGAAAGACAATGTCCAAAGCAGAAGAGTAAGTCTGTCTCTGAATGTCATGAACCCCATTGAGATGCTGTAGTGGGACATGGAAAGATTGGTTCTTACTCAAAACCCTAAATCTGGCTGCATTAAAGCAATTCCAAAAAAAGAAGAGCAGGACCAAATTCCTCCACAGTGATTTCAGAGACGGATCTGCCTATCAGACTTGTTTGGTTGCAGTTGTTGCTGCTAAAGGTGGAACATCTAGATATCAAGTCTAGGAAGGTGAACACATTTTCACACTCCTGATTTAGTCATTAGGTAACCCCACTTTTGATTGCCTGACTACTCTCACCTTTTGATGCTTTTTTTCTGCCAGCAAATCCTTTAACATTGTGTTGCATTTCTAAACTAAACATGTTACGTTATCACCGTATCCTTTATGTGCTAGTGACGTAATCCTTTACATCGCAAGAGCAGCCGCCATCCCTCTCTAATTTAATGAATGAATTAAGAGGAGGATCAGCTTGCATGGGTTAGGGTTTCTTTTATTTCCATTAGTGTAATGATTATACATCTTACTTCTCTGTATGTATATTCCGGCAAAAGGATTGAGGGCGCGTTGAACATCTGCGTTGTGTTTTTCTAGGCATGTGTGCCGATCTCCTGTTTCTCTGGAGGCTTTGCAACAATGTGAGAAAAGCTAATTGCTGCTGACTTTGTTCTAATGATATTCATGCCACGGGTGCAGCCTTGCCTCAAACACCTTTACACAGAGATGAAAATTAACAGTTGCTAGAAAATCTGTCAGCTGTTTGCTGCATGTAATTAAAGCATCATGGGGTGAAAACTAAAATTATAATTAAAAACCTTTCTGACCTCAGTTGGTATCACATTCCAGAAAAAAACATAACTAGTCCAATATTTGCCCGTCAGATATTTGTCTGAGTGACTCTGGAGGAATAAACAGCAAAGAGTGTGATGGTGATGTATGTTTTCATTTAACATTGCTTCTTCATCTTTGGGCTTTTCCCTTTAGGGATTAACTCTTTCCATCTTCTTCTCCGCGCCACCCAGGACGAAAAAAATACAGGAAGGAAGAAAAAATCCAAACTGCAATTTGGATAATTCGGAAGCATTCTCTGATTATTTCAAGGGGTTTTCTAATAAAAGACGTGTTGTCCTACGATAATAAGCTTACTCTAAGTAACGGGGTGAGATTTCCTGACCCGTACTTATGGTTGGGTCAGTCGGTCAAGGATCCAATGAGATGGCGGCCAGTGGGCAAACGTCTTCATATACCTTGTGTGAAAACCTGTCATCTATACGAAAGAAAAACTTCGGTTGCCCACAATTTTCAACTTTGCCATCATGTCCAGGATATCAAATACTGAGATCTGTCAAAGGACTTTTGTGTATTACGGACCACCATACTGATGCCCTCAAATAACGTCAGAGTGACTCTGCAGGTCCAGACGGCTGTCAGACTCTCTAACCAGCCCCTATTCAAAAAGACAGCAAACGCTAACTGCAGCCTGTCTCATATCTCATGTAACTGTCATTACTAACTAATAAACTCTCAACAGCCAGTCACATCTACTCATGACACAACAAAAAAAAAAGAAAAAAGGCCAGAAAATATAATAGAATTCAGCATCGGTTTCTAGCAGACTCCAGCTAAGCTTCAGGGGTAAACATACATGAATTAATCTGGACCTCATTGACACCAGAACAGCAGCAACCACCAAAAGCAAGATATAAGCAACCGATATTTGTGATACTTAAAAAATAGACTCATCAAAGCTGTTCTTCATTGCAAGACATAGTCAGTCCACATTTCTGTCTTTAAAAAATTATGCGTTTCAGTTCCTTCACTATTGGCTTGGAGGTCATATTTCTCCAATAAGTTTTAATTTGTTGAAAGTGAGCACTCAGCTCAGATTTGAATGACGCACCTTCCTCATGCAAAGAAAATGCCAAGGCCTACCTCCTGCCTGGAACTCAAGGAAGTTAGCTTAGCCATTGTAAAGGCATAGGCCAAAGATTTTTTGACCCACGCACTGTAAATCAAAATGTGTTAGTTAATTCACCTGTCACTTTCTAAACCAACACTGTTGAAGACAAGTGAGTGAGTAACCAATCAGTCAGCCATCTCTAATCTTTTCTCTGCCTAGCAACAACAATGAACCCACCAAAGACTGGGTTCTTAATCAAAAAAACAGAAAAGAGAAAAATAACAGAACAGTGGGAGGGAAGCCAGCAAAATAGGAACATATACATAATATATAAGTACACCTATATACTTATGCCCATATCTACCCAAAAATACATTTATACATTAGAAATTATACTGGCATTCATGCACAGTGCCAGTTCCTTCTTCCTTCTTATCGTCTCTGCTATATTCATCCAGACATAACAGTTGACTTATAGGTTAGAACTTTTGACCAGTTTTCGTTAAAGACGTCAATCTGGGCTGTTACTTTAAACGTAATTCCCTCCATTCTATACATATTATGAACTATGTCAATCCATTTATTTATGGTTGGTGTGTCTTTGTTAAGCCCTGGTGAGTTATGGTGATAACCCTCAACAGATATTTATCAGGCTTTGTTACGGCCATAATTAATTTCTTTTAGTTTGGATAAATCTTTAGGTAGTGAAATTCCTAAGTATATTACAGACTCCTTATCCCAGGCTATAGTGAATATTATAGTGAATATTAAGGACCTGAGTTTTTTGTATATCTATTTTATTGACTATTACTTGATTAAACACAGATTTTTCCATAATGTTAAACAAGAATTTTATCTGATAGTCAAATACCTTTTCAGCATTTTAAACTTATCAACATAACCTGTACTTTGTTTAGATTTATACGACTAATAATATGTAGGGATCTTCTAATGGTATTGTGGGTCTGACGTGATAGAACAAAACCTCTATTTGGTCTATAATTTGCACTTTCTAGTTTATCTTTTCCATCCCTTGGGTATCACTGAAATAACTGCTTCTTTCCATGATACTGGTGTTTCCCCTTTTGTAAGAACCCAGTTAACATTAGAATATGCGTCAGAGCCTCTTTCAGACTTTTGTACCACTCCGCGTGTTGGGCATGTAGGGTGTTTTTTTAAACTCAAAACAAAAACATAAATGCAAGAACATACTGAGAAGAACTAAGACTTCGCAGAGTAGATGGACCTTGGTCCCTCTGAAGTCCCTGTTTGAGGGTTGAGGGAGACCCTCCCCAAAATTGGTTGGGGCCCACCCCAGGTGGACGAATGTCCCTCAGATAAGTCCAAAAAAAACCTACAGCGTTCATCTGTTCAATCGGTAGACTTAATACATAATAAAAGAGTAGAGAAGGATGTTCTCCACAAACTTTGGTACACCGTACATCCAAATATTATTTCCTCTGGATCTACTTTGCCGAGGAAATTTTTCCCGTTGGATTTGTTGTTCTTCCAACAGACTCAGCAGGGCGTCTTAAGTTACGGCACCGCTGGCTTCTATGTCCGTGATCCAATCCCCCCGCCTCTGAGCTTGAGCCCGGAGCATGGAAACAGCTTCTGACAGCTTCTGATTTAGTTTGTGTTTAAATGCTGTCAGCTCTTCCTAAAGGTCCTTCCTCAAGACCCCCTTGAGTTCAGATATGACCATGTGTAGACCACTCTAACCACTGAGCCACAGCCACCCGTCTGCAGCACCTGTGTCTACTGGTGGCTTTACATTGACATTGTTAGTTATTATGACATGAGAAAATTTTTGCTTCACATTCGCATCATAAGACAAAGTGTAACCATGGAAATAGTCAAATGAAAATGATAAATTCCCCCAAATTCACCAATGTTTTGGGAGTTTATGGTCCAGAAACCAATTGTGAAAGAGGGATGGGATTAATGAGGTCATTCCTATATCGCCCACTTTACTTTGCCTCAGCTGGGGCGTAATAATTGTAGCTGCAGTTATTAGCAGTTAATTAATAGCAGTAATAATAGTATTTGTAGTGGTAGATACTACAGTTGCATGTTACCATGATGTCAACACGTCATACCCATCAAAAACCCGGTGAGTTACTCGGACCGGGGCTTTTTAATTATCACATTCGCTTTGTATTAAAGGGAGCACGCTCATTAACATTTGCTCATCCCTCTGTTCTGCTTCCTCACACTCTCTTCAAAGTAGGACAGATAACATGTCCAACTTTAAGAGAAGCTGTGGGAAACTTTTAATTATAATGCATTTCATTTTAGAGGAGAAGGTAATGACTATTCTGTGATTGAGAACCCCAGCCGGATTGAAGCGGAAGCTCAAATTCAACTCTGAGAGATGGTTTTATTCAATAAGTGTTGTTCAGATGTGGAAGACGTTTTTTTATTCATAGGGAAGAAAAAGAGATATGAGGACCAGAATCTGATCTCAAGGGTTTTAGTAGAACTACCTGATGCTGTTTTGGTCACAGCATTAGTAGTCCTGGTAGATGAAGATTTAATAGTTTCACAAATACTGCAATCAGACCAAATGCAACGTTCAGAATTACATGCAACGTCTATTCAAATTTGTGAGCGGATTTAAATTATCACCGGGTGATGCAACTTTCAGGAGCATTTGAGTCTAAAAAGTCTGACATGCTCAGTTTGCAGTTCTGTGCATTGTCAGCGGTAATAGGAGAGTTGTATCTGTATGTTGTGAAGAAAAAAGCTGGGTCACGAGGCAAAGCTCTCAATTTACAAGTCTATCTACATTCCAACACTCACCTGTGTTTATGAGACCGAAGGAATGAGGTCAAGGATAGAAGCGGCTTAAATGAGCTTCCTTCAAAGGTGGCTGGACTTAGCCCTAGGAGTAAAGTGAGGAGCTCAGATATCCTGAGGGAGCTTGGATTAGAGACGCTTTGTGTCGAAAAAGAGCCAATTGAGGTTGTTCTAGCATCCAATTAGACGCCTCCAGTACCTTCATTTGGAGATTTTTCAGGCACGTCCAATTGGTTGGAGAACTCTGGTTGGACCCAGTTCTCGCTGGAGGGACTATAATTCTCATCTGACCAGAAAATGCCTTGGGATCCACCGGGATGAGCTGGAGAGTGTTGCTGGGCAGAGGGACATCGGGATAGTGTACTCAGCCCGCTGCTCTGAAAAAATGGATGGATGAAATGGATGGTTCTTCATGTTCGTTCATTCATCGTTCTCGTCTTCATCGGTTTTTAGATGTGAAGCGTTTCTTCATCATCCTTCTGCCACTTCAATCGAAAAATGTGAAAAGTCCTCTCAAGCGCCAGTGATCGCGTTTGTTCCTTGTAAGCTCAATACATTCATTACATGTCCCACTCCCTCTGCAGATATAAAGGGCTTGTTCTAAGCTAAACAAAATAAAAAACATTCTTATTTTCAGCAGCTTATGCTCCAACAAAACAGAAATGAAAGTTATGAATATTATATTCACTCAATTCAAAGAGAAACCCTTAAATTTTACACACTTCACCTTTGAGAGAAAAAAAATGGGACCCCACCGCTAAAATAAGCTCATGGAGGTCGGTTTAGTGTTTTAAGAACATCTGATTGTAAAGTGTCTGTAATGAGGGATGATAGTCAGGGGGATAAATATGTTTCTGTGTGCAGTTGTCAGTACAATTAGCTTTTTGTTTTCAATGTGGGAAAATTATATGTTGTAATTAGCTGTTTATGATGTTGTGGTGTGATTTGGATATTGCAAACAGCTGCTAAATAGCATAATGTGACAATAAACTTTATATAGTATTGATGCTGGAATACATTTGGTTCCAACTGGAATGAAAACAGACGTTTTCCTTCACCGCTTCTGAGATTTTAATCCATTTTACCAACAGATACCTACATTATGCTGACCAATTGCTTGTTATCCGATAACGACAACAACAACTAGGAAGCACTCAGAGTGCAAACTACCACTAAGGCATAACTAACAAGGTAGACACTTTGTTAACACAAAACTCAAAAGTTTCACCATGGTTAAGAAAACAATATAATGATGTCTCATTGTAAGGTATTGATGTAATGTCACCAAAATAAAATCATCATCTTTAGAAAACTTTACAATGACGTCACATCCTGAGGTCATTATGTAATGTCATGAAAATGTGATGATTTCTAGGATATGCCAAAACATAACAGATGCGTAAAATTTCATGCAGACGCGTCCATTAATTTATGAGTTTTTTCTCATACAAAAAACTCCAAAAGTGCCCTATGTCACCAAGGCTCATAAAACATTATAATGACGTCACGTCGTGAAGTCTTGACCTAACATCCCGAATATGTAATAATCTCTAGGTTATTACATATAACCTAGAGATTATTAAAGCCTATCTATGTTTTAAATTTAGTATGTGCAAATACAATTTTGCAGAATCCTACCTATGAACAGACAAACAAATACACAAAAGCACTTTCTTTCGGTTCTTTCCCTGTTAAGGGGTTGCCACAAATATACAAACCAAGGTAAAAACATAACCTGCTTGTCGGAGGTAATAACTGTGAAATGACTTCATGATGGAACCTTAGTGAAACATCTGACTCTGCTTCCTGCGGTGACTGAAGGACCAGCAGCTCCAGTAAGCAGATTTGCGGGGATGGATTAGAACTGCCTATTCTGATTGGCCAGCTCTCCTCCGCTCTTACTCCTTCAGGAGGAGGCTGGGAGGACGCCAGAGAAACTGGCCCACTATGACACAAGTATTTGGCGTTAAACGTCTAATGCATTTGAAAGGAGAGTGACATACAGACCGAATTAAGCGGAACTCTGGGTGGTTTTACGCATGGAAAGCGGAGCGCGCGGCACACAGAGCAGAGGCTCCAGGTGAGCCGTTTCCCCCCAAATGAGCCCACCTGGAATTCCCCTGGACACGAATCAGAGGTGAAAACGGATCCGGAGAGAGTGAGTCCCCGTTGGATACGGAGTCGGTCGGTCTGTGACGCAGGAAAACCACCGGAGACCATGTCAGACCTCTCCATAAACGACACTCTTCCGCCGGCTCAAGTCACCGACTATAACTTTCCTGCGCTTATATTCGGAATTTTCCTGATAGTGGTCATCGCGGGTGGAAACGTGCTCGTGTGCCTCAGCGTGTATGTGGAGAAAGCTTTAAAAACGACCACTAACTACTTCATAGTCAGTTTGGCGTTTGCGGATCTGCTGCTGGCGGTGCTGGTCCTGCCGCTCTTCGTTTACGCAGAGGTAAGCTGCAGAGACCCAGGAGGATTACTGTGGGATCATGTGTGATGTAGTTTACTGTTTAATATCTGCTGTGACTGATCTACTGGAAGATGCATGAGTCGCACCGCACCTTCTCACCTGCAGAAGAACATTTTCAGTTCTGCTGCAGTTTTCCAACCTGCCGTGAGTCTGGTGACGTCTCTGCGTGCTGACAGTTAATGTGTGACTGATTTCTTCCTCAGCGAAACACAATCACAGCCACAGAAATATAAAATCTACTGAAAAGACGCACAAAAGACTTGGAAAACAATGAAAACATGTAAAAATGTTTACGAATTTTGAACATAAAAAAGTCTAAAATGCGCTCAGGTGTTAAATATGCAGAGATTTGAAGTTTTTTTGTAATGGAAGCCTTTTTAGGAGAAAATATTTTTCAGTCTGACTGAATATGAAGTTCTTATTTATTAACTTTTTGATCTAAATTTCACACTGGATCATTTTATAATGATATACAAACCTTTGGCAGCATCCGATGTAGTATTGAGTAATACTATCCTATGGTTTAATGCGTTATTTGTTTATTTTCACTTTTTGAGATCTTAAGACGCCCTGGGACACTGCTGATTGATGAGATGTCATGATGTCACTAGCTGTGAGGCATTCAAGGGTGATTGGTGAAAAGTGCTGCCTGTTTTGTCCGAACTTGAAAGAAAGAAACTGCCATTCATTCATTAATAAAGAGGAAAAAATAGGGTGATAAAAAGGCACATGTGGCGTAAGAGCGTAAGATCTGTGTCAAATGCAAGATTCACAGTTAAAGGTTTGGATATGTGCATATTGCTCCCACAAGTGGACATAGGCGGTACTTTGCTGACAAAATCCCTTTCTGGGGTCAAAGTGCCATTTTGGGCACATTTCATTTTGCCAAACGGAGAATCCTCCCGGTCCTATCCCACAAAAACAGTGTGTAATAGCATGTACTTATACTGTACTGATATTTCTATCAAATTAATGCAGTACTTCTTAAAGTGTGTCTGAACATATTCACTGATTGTTTTCTTTTCATGGTGTTCCTGTAATATAATGATGTTATAGCCTATTTTATACATTAAAAAAAAAAAATCAAGCGTGGATTAAAATATTGTTGGTTTTTGTGTTTAATCGCAGATTACTCACACATAGTAACAGGTACATAGTAACAGGTAACAAAAAACACCTTGCTGTGAGGTGACAGTACCAACCACTACTCCATCATGCTGCCAGGCTTCTAGAACTTAAACCGCAAAGTTGCGACATGTCTGCACATGCATTGGCAGGACTGTCCGCGGGAAATATACTTGACCTATTTTTTCTCTTTAGTTTAAACTGAATGGATTATTTTTTAGTTAGCAGCAGTGTATTTTAAACATATTAAAAAGATATGCAGGATTCTGTAACACATTCAAATCTATTAAAATAAACCACTTCAAATCTTCTAACATTTACGTGGGGGCAGAATCCATTTTTCACGGTGGCTTTCAGATATTCCTTCATATCTGCTGAACTGCACCTTTAAATCTCATTTTGTAATGATCTTAATTTATCTGAATTTTTCACTTTTCTGCAGAAACCCTCAATACTCAGGATCCCAACCATGGATGCATTTCTTTGAAGGATGAACTCACTTAATGTGTCCTAGTTGTTAAATTTTCATAATTAGTATAAATAAATAAATTATATTCTTAAAATTCCCACACGGTTAAGTTTGTAACGATGGAAACAAAAGAAAAAAACAAGAATTCTTAAATAGTTTAAGGCCTACTTTCATTACTATCTTGTTGTTTTGGAAAAAAAAACTGGTTCATGCAAAAAATATGAAAGACAATGTAGTTATGCTCTGGAAACCAAATGTGATGAGATTGAACCAGAACCACCCATTCCTTCATCTCCCTCTTCACCTTCTTTGAATGAACAGAATGGGCCCAATTTTAACAGGTGTGTCCATTAGTTAATTAAGCAGATTATGGCCGAGTAAGGTCCTGGATGCAACAGCCTAAGCTTATCAATCAGTCTGGGGCATCCATGAACCTGTTGCTGGTTTACCCACTGTCCTTCCCTGGACTACTCTGGTAGGTTCTAACAACTGAAGACCAGGAAAACCAAACAAGAGCTGCACCTCTGGAGATACTCTGACCCAGCTGCATAGCCATCCTTACGCTTGCCTATATTTCCTGCTTCCAACATTAACTGCAGGACAAAGTGTCCCCCTGCTGCTTAAAGTATTTCCCCCACTGACAGGTAACCATGATAACAAGATAATCTTCTTAATATAATATTCTCCTTATTTCACCTGTCAGTGGTTTTAATGTTATGGCTGAACACGTTATGTACAATGAAAACGTAACGGAGAATACTTCCACTTAAGCAATCCCTGTCTGACCTTTCAAAATAAGAGCGTGCTGCTTCACATTAAACTCTGCCTCAGGTTCTGGGCTTTAAAAAGACATTTGCAACAGTCAGACTCTAGAACACACCTGGGCGTACTTTGCACCGGGTGGAAGCTGAAGCCCCAAATCATGTAGAATTACTACAAAGATGCACAAATTATCACACACACTTACAAAATATCTACATACAGATGCAAAATGTCTACAGGAACTCGCTGTAAGATGCTGAAACAACCCCCAACAAGCTCTAGCAGCAGCATGGAACCGGAACCCGGTCTGCTTCAGTGTCTCCGAAATGTAGAGTTTAGTGTCCCCCTTAATCCTCTTTAATTAGCCGCGTATCTGATCTCGTTACCTGTGCTAATGGTTGCAGCCAGATAACCCACTGACTGTCACACATACTTACTGGATTAGGTAAAGTCAGACTGAAAGTTAAAGCCTGTCCATGTTTAAGGGAGGAGAAGGTGAACAAACAGCGTTTGACTGGAGGAATGTTTGTCTAATCACAGAGTTGAAAACACAAGCGGATTATTCAGGACTTATTTTCAGATTTGGGCCACCTAATGTGTTTGTGTTTATTTGCTTCCTGTGTGTAGTTCCAGGGTGGAGTGTGGTCCTTGAACATGCTGATTTGTGATGGCCTGATGACGATGGATGTGATGCTGTGCACTGCATCCATATTCAACCTCTGTGCCATCAGCGTGGACAGGTGAGTAAATCATCCCAGGTGATATGTGAAAGGAGGCCATCAGATTGTTCGCCAATGCATAAATAACATAGAGTGCTGTTAAAAAGTATTGGACCTCTCTTGATAATTGCCTGTTTTTGTTTGATCTCAGATTTAATTATGTTGGGTTTAATCTCAAAAACTCCGTTTAGACTTAATTTTAAAGTACGTTTAGGGCGATCGGACCAAAAAGTGGACATATCGCCAAACAAGTGTAAACTACCACCAAGACACATCGTGATCTGATCACTCCAACCACTTTCCCTGTTGGTCTGGGAAACATTATAGCCTGTATCTTTTATAGTCTAAACGTTAATGGGTCCTGATGCGACTCCGACAAGGACATAATGGGAAAATAATTCATCAGTGCCGGACGTGGTGCTTTATCATGCGTTCCTAGCAAGTAGCAAATAACTTTGTCCTGTCAGTCAGAAAAGTTGGAATAGTCCATCTTTGTGTATTAACTCTTGAAACATCTTACTGTTAGGTAGCCCATGCTTGCTAGCTAAACAAATCTGGCGCTTGACTGACTGAAAACTACGCGCATCGCCCTCTGACCTTGTAGCAAATGTCATGTTGGCGGCAACGAAATTTGAACAGACGTGGTTAGATGGACACATTTGGAACTGTGTGATAGACACAGTTGTAAACGCCGATGTTTCTCGCCCTCCGCTTGTGATCCAAATGTCCAATTCATTTTTTAAAAACAAGTGCAAACAGGGTAAGTGTCAATCTTCTGCCATTTTTAGCAGCTGTTCTTTTATGCAGCCATCCAACAACACTTCTGAAGGAGTCTCAAAAAAATCTTAAACCTGAGCCATTTCACATCAAATGACAAAGATACGTATGAAATCAGTCAAGTGTCGCAAACAAGGTCCTCAAATGTTATGAAAGCAGAAACTTTATCCGAGTTTCAATCTGCAGGAGGCTGAGGAGAAGTTAACGGGTGAACGTATTTTTTGGGGAATGAATTATTCCTTTCGTTTGTTTTGCAGGTTCATCGCGGTGTCCATTCCCCTAAATTACAACCGTCGACATGTGGACCACCGTCAGCTCATCCTCCTGTCTGCTACCTGGCTGCTGGCCCTGGCCGTGGCCTCACCTGTCATCTTTGGGATCAACAACGTGCCAAACCGCGACCCCAGCGAGTGCAAACTGGAGGATAATAACTATGTGGTTTATTCCTCAGTATGCTCCTTCTTCATTCCCTGTCCCATCATGGTCCTGCTCTACTTTGGAGTGTTTCGTGGGCTGCGGAACTGGGAGGCGGCTCGTATGGTCAAACTACGCAGCAGCATTGAGGCCTGCAGGAAGCTGCAGCATGCTGCCTTCATCACCGCCCTCCCCCCGCTGACAGGCACCATCCCTGGGCCTCTGCCCATGCCTCTACCCAGGATCATCGAGAGGGACTTGGCCCAGTCCAGGATGGACGACACGGATGACTACATGCAGAAGGAGATTCCTTACCCTCGTCAGTACAGAGAAAACTCAGTTCCCACCCTGATGCTCAGCGAGCAGCTGCACACGAAGAAGAGGGCCAAAATCAACAACAGGGAGAGGAAGGCTATGAGGGTGCTACCTGTTGTTGTAGGTGAGTGTTTGTTTGCTCCTTCTCCTCCAAACAGATGCTCTAACTGGGAACTCTATCTAAATATCTAAAACGCTGTCACATGCTTTCCACATTACTCAGGTTTAACTAACTTCATAGACAGACAGACATGCTGGTGTCAACTTATATCCCATAAAAAAACTGAATCCAGAGCAGAACTGGTGGAGACAAGCTCTGGTTAATCTTCTCACAGTTGCAAGAAAACAAATGTGCATGGGTGTGATTCAAACTAGAGTCGTGAAATGTCTACAGAATTTATTGTCAGTTCTGTGAAAAAGTATTTGAGCCCTCCTACTCTCGGGTGGTGGTAAACACTTGTCACACCAATGATGTAAGTATCGCTCCTTTAGCAATACTTACACACTTTAGAGACACACTTTAGTCTGAAATATATGCAAAAATGTATGTAAGTGGGTAAGTATGGGTAACGAGTGTGTGGGGAGAATGTGTGGGGAGAATCTTGACCACCTCTTTCCATGGTTGCTCAGATTCAAGCTGCCTCATCGAGCTGAAAAAAAAACACTGACTCCATCACCACAAAAGGACAGCACAATATGCCTGCTGGGATGTCATCCAATATACATCCGTGTGTCTTTGTCTCCATATCGCATGTCTTTAACCTAGTTCGGTTTAGCCTTTGAAGTTTGAGTTTTAAGCTTGGATTCTTCCCTGCAGACACGCTGTGAGCCTTGAGTGGCCATTCATCCCGTTTTAGGCCGGACAGTCTGGATTTGAAACACCGTATCTGTACACTAGCGCAGCCTTGATCCGGACGCTCATTATTCCTCCTTATGAGATTATTTAGCAAAGTGGGTGATTTTATTTTTATTTTATTCCTGTACTACATTTATTTTATTTTGGACACTCTACTCTCCGTTTTACTCTTCGTAGATGGCCCCCGACAGCTGGCTCCAGAGAGATGAAATAATTAGTTCTTTTCATAGAACCACAGGAGTTTGGCTTGTTTGATGAGAAATTAATGAAATGAGGAAGATCTCGTTGTACACTTAATTCCACTGAGTGCATAACCAGGCATCAATTGAGCTTTGACAACATTTTTGGAAATTGATTATTGATCAGGAAAGTGGAAAATGTTGGACACAAAGGTCGAGATTAATGACTTCCTGTGTAGACTTAGACTATTTGACTTTAGACCTCAGCCGGTGATCAAAAGGTTTTCTGGCGTATCAGAAATTTTGGCAGGGTCTCGACTCCATCGGATATCGTCAGCGCCTTCTTTTCCCACTGCGCCTTTGAGAAGTGGCGGAGCGTCTGAGCTGCCAGGGTGACACGATGCATTGTAATAATAAAAATAATAAGCAATAAATAGTCATAAAGTAGAGAGAATAGTAGAGAGAATAGCTCGCGGCTAATAAGAAAGATGAATAAGAGATGTTCACGGCTGTCAGGGCGGTCCTTGCTATAAATTCAACACTATACAGTCAAACGCAGCAACAACAACAACAAGCTGTAGCAACAACAAGCTGCAGAAGCCGTAAAGGTCTTACAGTGTGAGCACTCATGTCGTGCGAGTGGATCTGATCGTACAGTGTGAGCACACAAATCCGGAGCAAGCCCAAACGTTTGATTCGTAGTTTCAGATCAAATTAAACGGCCACAACTCAAAAGTCATACAATGTAAGCCCAGCTTTAGTACGGTCATTTTCTGTCAGATTTGCGGTATGGAAATTTGTTTTGGGTAAAAATATTACATATAGAGTATATGGGCTTTAACCCTGTCTTTGTGTTTTTAAGTCAATGTTTGTGTTTTAGCTCAGGGAGGGGATGGGCTGCTGAGGCTCATGCAGGCCAGTGCCAGGAAAAACGTATCCCTTCTGACTGGGCGTCTCCCATCAAGCAGCGCCACTATAGCTTAAAGCCCTCAATCCAATTATTATGCAACACATGAACCTACAGTAACACTGTTTCTCCTCTACACAGACTCGTTCATTTTTGTACGATCACTGCTATTTGCATTTGTGTGAAAACTCACATCTATACTGTTTTATGGCAACAGTAAATTGTTCTGTTGTGAAGCCTTGACTGAAGAGCTGACACTAACACGCCATTAAGAAGAAAAAAATGTAGTCATTTATTTAAAACAAGAAAACAAACAACCACTAATATATCATGATAATATAGTCTTACATCGTTGGTTTAATAAAAACACCCTCCCACTGTATTTACAATGAAACGTTGTAATGTCTCAGTCCATAACATAGATGGGTGTGGCTTCAATCTGTAGACCCTCCTCTTCCATATCCATGGTCTTGCAAGATAATACATGACTAACAGTGACCTACAGAATAAATGTTGACAAGTTGCAATGACGACTGCCTAACATGAGAACTCATCTTAAAAGAGGATCCATCATGTCTTTGGGCAAATCTTAAACATCTGACAACAAAATAATTACAATCCAGTTATTTGGAACAATTACTATCCAGTTATTTCCAAATAACTGGATAGTTAAACAACTATCAAACAACTTGTTTGATAAAAAAGGCCAATATTACATGATGCCATACTGGCAATTTTTTGGGACTTTTAAAAAAGTTCTGTTTTCATATGTCAGTGTTTTGAGAGGGTTCCTCGTACAATCAGATCTGCACGAAAGACTGAAAATACAGTAGTTTGACTGCCGGGCCAGTAGCTGGCAGTGTAACTTTCCAATATCTTCACCACAGGAGAAGACCGAGATGCAACAATCCAGTTTCCAGGACGACGGTTAATAAACTAACTGGAGTCTGCAGCACAAAAACAATGAGACGGTCCAACATTGTCTTTGTCGCTGCTCTGCCGATTACTCAAATTACTTAAGTTGCAACAGCCATGAGCTGAGCAGGGCAGTAACATCACCGATTTCACAAAAATTGCGTTTTGCCAGTTTACACACATATGTAAACTAGGGCATTTTCAAAAGATTACACTTTTTCACTCTTTTACACAAAAGATTACCGGAAATACTGTTTTGCTTAAACATGAGACCAAATCGCAAGAAAAATTTACCATTTTATTTGAAATCATTGTCATGTAAACAGCTCCAGGACTTTCTATTGCTGGCACATACAGATATCAGGGAATATTGCAAATTAAAATGGCAATTCTTTTTCCATTCTCGACAACATATTTCTTCCAACTGAGATTTCAAAGCTTACCGTTAATAAAGAACCAACAAAAGACACAAAAGAAAATTCTCCTGAAAAAGAAGTTATAAATTCCAACATCTCACACAAAGATAGCGCTCAGTGAAGCTAATACACACTGAGGCTGAACAAACATACACGTCTGCCTTACCATTTAGCAGATCATCCCCCATGGACACATATTTCCATCGACCATCTGGGTTAATATTTGTATTTGCACCACAATATTCACATTCATAGATAAACAACACATATATCCAGATCCTCAACCAATTTTGATGCTTTATTTCTGAACAGTGTCCCGTCTTTCCAAAAGGTCGCATGGAAAGCCGTTAATTAATTTCTGTGTTTTGTATTTCTGTAGCAAACAAAAGAACAAAAAGAAATGTTCCCAATAGAGTGCTATTGTCTCTTGGCCAAGGCTGAAGGCGTCTGTCTAGCTTTCAAAGCTACAATACATTTTAGGTGGAATGGGTTGGGTCTTTTTTTTAATAAGGTGGAAAAGGGGGCGAAATTCCTGAAGGCAATACATTTTAATTATTAATTGATCGACTCTGTGGTTGAATCATCAGATCTGTGCCTGTGTGACTTGGACTCTAGTGTAAAGAGAGGAGCAGAGCTCTACACTGATCACCACCTGTTGATGGGTTGGATCAGGTTGGAGGCGCACTCCAACATTTTGAGGAACCTCTGAACCCGGAAGCCACACCCTCTATGGTGGGGGCAGTGTTAAAGGACTCGGGGGGAGGCCCATTAATTTCTCTGGCAGTGTTCCGTGAGGTAGTTAAGAGGCTGCCCGATGGCAAGGCGCCATCGGGCGGGGCAGACATTAGGAAAGTTTACTCAAGGATTCTGGAAAAGAGGCTCCGAACGATAGTTGTTCCTCAGTTTCATGAGGAACAACATGGATTCCATCCTGGTCGTGGAATGGCGGACCAACTTTTACTCCTGCAGGCTTTCTTTTGGTCATGGGAATTTGCTCACCCATTTTACAAGTGTTTGTGGATGTGGATAAGGCTTATGACCGTATCTACTGGGCGGTGATGGAAAAATGGACCGGGAGGGTGGACAGGCGGTTTGATGTGATGAAGAAGTAATCAGCAGTAATGTGGACATTGTAAAGGTCTGTTGCGATGAATAAAGAGCTGAGTCGTAAGCCAAAGTATTTTATTGTATTTACCTGTTCATCTACATTCCAACCTTCACTTATGGTCATGAGCTTTGGGTAGACCAGAAAGAATGAGGTCAAGGATGCAAGCGGCTGAAATAAGGTTCCTTCTTTGGCAGAGCTCAGCCTTAAAGATAGGGTATGGAGCTGAGTCATCCAGAAGGATCTCGGAGTAGAGCCGCTGCTCCTTCGAGTCGAAAGGAGCCAGTTGAAGTGGTTCGGGCATCTATCTAGGATACCTCCAGGACGGCTCCCTTTGGATGTCTTTCAGACATGTCCAACTGGGAAGAGACCCCTCAGGCAGCCCCAGAACTCACTGCAGGGACTGTATTTCAATTCTGGCCTGGGAATATCTCTGGATACCCGAGGATCAGCTAGAGAGTGTTGCTATGGAGAGGGATATCTGGAAATCCCTTGGGAGCCTGCTGCCACCACACACCGGCCCCAGTTAAGCAGAAGAAAATGGATGGATGGATGGGAGGATGGATGGATGGATGGATAAATCCATTTTGATGGGTTCTTTCCCTGTCCACGTCCTATCCATACAATTCTTTTGCAGAAATCATTCCAGTTGTTTTGCATAAATTTTGCAAACAAATCATCCAACGGACACAAGGACAATTTAATGCATCCCCACAAATCAGACAAATTACGTCAGTCTGATTCAGTGACATGGTCATTCATAGTTCTCATTGATCCAGGAAATGGAGCTCATTAGGCTATTGTTTCAAATGCTTGAACAAAATGCTCACCAGTGTGTTTATCAGCCAGAGAAAGCCAGAGAGAGGAGCTATAAATTATGTTTTCATTCTTAGCTTTCTCAATCAGTAAATCATCAAACGCAAAATTACCAACCAATCTCACCCATGCGTGGTGAGTTAATTCATAAATGTTATGAGGAATCACTCCGGCAGATTTATTTTTATCTTTTCTGTGAACTCTAACATGGATTTCTTGTGAGGGAGAGGAGAAATAGATGTCTTTAGCCCCGCTGGTCACATCTCGAGATGAAATAATGAGGCAGGAGAGTCATATTTTCCTACTTTGTCTCTGGTCATGAATCATTCAGAGTCCTAATGAAATATGTTCATTTTATGCATTTTTTTCTGGAAGCTGGATCTTCAGATTAGATAAAAGTAGAAATGAGTGGCTAATCTTTTTGGGATGAGATGAGATGAACCAGAACATTTTCTGGTTCATCCAGTACGGAGAGAACCATCTCAGACAAGGAAGAACATCCAACCTCACACAGAAAGGCCAGGCACAGGTGGATTTGAACCCAGTGCATTCTTGCTGTGAGTTACCAGCATGAAAAAGTATTCACTCCCTGAACTTATTGTCCAGATGTTTCGACTTTAAAAGCAAAAACCACAACCAAACACGTTTGATAACAATATCAGCCTTTGTCATCACTGTGGCGGAGTGTCACTCTTCTTTGGTGAAGATTGGGCAGACATTGGAGGGTTTGTGAGTATAAAAGGTAAATTCAGAGTAGCCTTATTGTTCATCTGGGCCAGCAGTGGATTTCTCCTTGCCACTCTCCTGTGATGCTTTTTTGCTCCTGTGTGACCTTTGAACTTTGTTGAGGTGAGATAGGTCTGCAGTTCTTTGGATGTTTTCTCTGGATATGGATTTGTTTCAATCCCATTCCAGAATTGCTTTAGGTTTTGGCATAGTGTGCTACTAGTGAGACCGACGAGCAAAGTTCCTGCTCCAGAAGATGGTCAATCAAAGTGATGATATGATGATGTCAAGTCCAGCTGGAACCAGATATTAATGCAGTTTGGCTTTAGTCTTTAAGGGGGTAAACACTTTTTCACACAGACCCTGTTGTTATTAGTGAATCGATTTGGATCAATTAATAAAAGGATCCTTTAAATCTTGTATTTTGTGGTTACTCAGGTTGTGTTTGTTTTGTTTCATTTTATTCAAACCCTTAACCCAGCTTTAATCAAACTTGTTCTTGGATTTGGACAGATTGATGAATTTACTTGTTTTAGTGCTCGTGTCATTTCACCTGAATCTCTAGCAGCTGGATAAATGTTGTTCTGATCAATGGGCTTCCAATGTTGGTAGATTTAAATCCAGTGCAACTCATCCGGATGCACCAGCGCACCTCTACGTCTGGGTGAGACACTGAGGGACGTTATAAAACTGCAGTATTTGACACCCTGGATTGTTTATTTTTTGATGAGTAGGAAGAGGTGAGTACTTTTTTCCATATCTGACTGTGGAGGTCATACGTTCATGTTGGGGTAGTGAATTTTGATGACGCATGAGGCGGGTAATGATACTCATTTTTGGAATAAGTGTCATCTTTGGAATCTTAATTAGATCCTACGATGTTAGCAACATTAGGATATGTTTTCTGACCCAACTGCTTCAGACAGTCAGCTCTATCACGCAACAAAATGATAAGCTCCATAATTAATGAGAGGATAATAAACTCGAGATAAGATAATCCCTGATTCGTCTCACAGTGGAGAATATTGTCCTATTTTTGCTGTATATTAGAAAAATATTGCCACATACTGCATGAACAGAGGCGAGACACCAGATGCTCCACACAGATGCTTTGATCTAAAGAAATGTACAAATGAAACGTGACTCTCCCTCTTCATTTTCTCTCATGCAGGTTGCTTCTTGTTCTGCTGGACTCCGTTCTTCGTGGTCCACACGACGCGAGCCATCTGTTTGACGTGTGACATCCCTTCCGGTCTGATGAGCACCGTCACATGGTTGGGCTACGTCAACAGCGCTCTGAACCCCATCATCTACACCATCTTCAACACAGAGTTCAAGAAATTCTTCAAGAAATGTTTTCGCAGCTGTTGGTGGCATTAGATCCTGAATGTGCGAACGGGGCGATCATCAAGGTCAGCCCGGTGCAAACATTTAACCCAACACAACTCTCGATGCCTCTACTACCCGAGGCCTCCACCTCCAATTGATAGCCTTGTTTCCAGCTGGATCCGAATGATTGCTATGTGGTCGACAGGAGAACTGTCACAGAAACACTTTATTACGGTTTAACATAGCAGTTTCTGAGCACAGAGACTCCTTTTGCCACCAAAACAGCTGTGTAAGTTGTGAGATGGGTTTCCACGGATCAGACTTGTTTGACTGAGATCTGGAAAATTTGGAGGACAAATCAACACCTTGAACTGGTTGCTGTGCTCCTAAAACCATTCCTGAGTATTTCTGCTGTCTGTCAGGGATCATCATCCTGCTGGAGGAGGCCATTGCCATTTGGGAAAAAACCCTTTTCATGAAGGGAGGGACTTATTCTGCAGTTATGATTTTTTAAGTGCTATGTGTCAAAGTAATATTTCGAATGAATGGTAAGACCCAAGGTTTTCCAGTAGGACATAAGCATCACACTTGGCTTCTTCATGGCGTTCTGATGCCATGATTTCTCCAGGTAAAAGATGCAAATGTACTCGGACGTCCACATGATGTAAAAATAAAACTTAATTCATCCAGGCCAACTTCCTCCATTGCTCCTTCGTCCAGTTTCTGATGCTGATTTGCCAATCATTGAAGATTTTCAGTAGTGTACAGTGGTCAGAGTTCACTGGCCAGTTTGGGGCTGCACAGCAGTATGTATAGAAAGTTGTGATGTCAATGTGTATTCTGACACGTTTCTATCACGACCAGCTTTGACTTTTTCACTTCAGTTCAGTTTTTCTCTTCTGTGGGATCAGACTAGTCTTCAATCCCCAGGTGCTGTGAGGCATGGGTGCCAGGAACAGCCAAGAAGACCTTCAGTTCTACAGTTCTTTAGATGCTACGACCCAGTAGAGTAGTCATTAAGAGTTGGTCCAGGTCAAAGTCGCTCAGATCCTTACGCTTGACTATTTTTTCCATTTTCCACCATCAACTTCAGGGCAAAATGTTCACTTGCTGCAAAATACTGTACATCATACTCACAGACAGGTAAACATGGAAACAAGATATAAATTCACTCTGCTTGTGATTCGTAATAATGTTATGGCTAATCGGTGTATATTATACTTCTGGGTTCATTTTGTAATTTTGCGATGTACTTTGTTACCCAAAACTAAATGATGATGTTAGGGCAAGAAGCTGCCGAAAACGCAAACCCTCCTGACAGAGAGGACTTTCTCACCCTGTGTTTTCTCCCACACTGAACACCTTCCGCTCTAGCAGCTCTGGTAAAGGACTGAGACTTTGTCCTCGAGCCTGTTCCCCCTGAAAGCTTCAACTCAGGACAAAAATGTCTCCAGGATGTAGGTAAAGAGCTTCCAACAGACCAGAATGTCAAACAGGTGAAAGCAGCACTATTACTACGTACATTCAAACGTACATAACATAAACATACTTTTATAACCAACTATGTCAAATCTGCCATCAAAAATATATGTATGATGTCAAATAATTGGAAATAATTTTTCTCAAGCATGTCAGGATTTTATCTTGATAATGTTGCACATTAGTTGGAAATAGATCCTAAGGTTTTCTCGACTACAGGCTGGATTATTCATCGGCGATAAGGAGAGAAGTATGCATGTTTGGTAACTGAATGTGTGCCATATCCACGTTTTCTGTGGAAATCTTTCTAATAAAGCCTATTTAAATGTTCCGGAGGCCTTCAGCTCAGTCATCTCTGATGCTCATATAATTTCATGCGCTCTCAGCAGAACGCATGTGAAACCACCCCGCCACCTCTCCAACCTCGGAGCAAGCAATGTTGAGACATTTTATAGGTTATGAATAGCAAAGACAACAGATAGTTTATTTTATGAGGTTATATGGACATTTAGGAGAAATCAATAACCAATTAGTGGCCAATTAGGCATCACAATCACACACAATTGGGGGGAAAATTTAAAAATTTTCAGCATTTAATAAGCTTGAATAACTGTATGTGGACATAACTGATCATTCTAAGCATATCGGTACCGGGACTGACACTTTAATTTACGCTAAATTATAAAACACAAATAAAATACAGTTCTATGAAAAAGTATTTGACCCCTCCTGGTTTTTTTTTTTTATTTACAAGAAACTGTCTTGCTGACGAACTGACATTCTCCTTCAGAATTCTCAGGTAGTATACAGAAGTTATGTTTATCAACTATGGAAAGTCATCCCTGCTCTTGAAGCAGCAAAGAATCTCCATAAAATTCCTCTGCCCCCTCCATGTTTGACCGTAGGTCTGATGTTCTTCTAGTGGAATGGTGTTTGGTTTATGCTGATGGAACAGGAGCCCTGTCTTCAAACCGTTCAACTTCCCTCCCATTAGTTCATAGAAAGTACTACACAAAGCCCTGAGGGTCATAAAAGTGTATTGTGGGAGAATAAATATGGGTCTTAGTTTTCTTCTGTGTCATCAGTGGTTTTCTCCAAGACCATTTTCCCATGATGCCATTTTTGCCCTCTGACGTTTATTGAGGCGAGAGGGGCCTGCAGGTCCATGGATGTGTTCTTGTATCTCTTGTGGCCTCCTGAATGAGACTTCATTGTGCTCTTTGGGAGGATCTATGAAGGTTCCTAGTGTTGTTTCTCCATCTAAAGATAATGTGTCTCACTATGGATCCGTAGAGTCCCAGAACTTCAGACACAGCTTCCCAGTCTAATGGATTTCAATAGTCTTCTGGAATTTTCTTTTTGATTTTGGTACAGTGTGCTACTGGTAAGGTCTACGAACCATCTTCCTGCTCCCTTTCTTCCACGGTCTCTGGAAATGATGATGTGATTGAAGAGAGCTGGTAGTGATCAGGTCAGGATCTAGTCTAGCATTTTCACTGCACTGTAAGAGGATACAGAACCAGAACAAACTGTAGGAAACTAAATAATAATAATCTTTAATGAAGAAAACATCCAGAGCAGTCTTTCAAATTCAAACTAAACACACCTCCTGGAAGCATCACCAGAAAAATCTAACATTAATCTTTGAATAATTAAAATGTGGAGCAAAGATAAGTGTCAAGTACGCAGCAGGAAGGATTAGATTTAAGCACTTGAGGTACTTTAAGACTCACACATTCGCCATCATGAGATGAAAAAATAGACTCCTTGCAGAAGATATCATACAGTGTGTGAATCTATAGCGGCACTCAGCCGCAGGAACAGGTGGGGAAAGAGAGGTGAAAATTAGACAGGAGTAAAGTGGCAGAGCCGGGGAGAAAAAAAATCTTAAGCAGGTGATGAGTTTGATCGATTATAACGTCATCTGCTGAAAATGAAACCTTGTGGGGAAAAAAAAGATGTGCCGCATCAAAATAATAGGGTTCCAGGTTCAAATCCATCAGGGGATCCAGGGACTTTTTTGAGCAGATAATAGCAAAAATATATTATTTTCACCTGAGTATACACTAAAAGACATATCAGTGAATATTGTGTTCATTATAATCAAATTATCAACCCCCTAAATCTAACACAACGCACCTCAGCGACCCATTTCAAATTTATTCATAAGAAAGTACGATTGGTATCATGCATTATCAGCTAGTTAATTAATTAATTGACTCAACTCTATGTACAAAATAGTGTGTTCAAATAGGAAATTCAACACGCATGATTGAAGTAGCAGACATATCTGAGCATATTAGAGATCTCTTGAAGAAGAAGAATCCTTTATTAGTCACATAATAATAATACATTTAATTACAGTACAACATAGTGAAAATATTTCCCTGCATTTGACCCACCCCTGAGGGAGCAGTGGGCAGCGTCTGTGAAGCGCCAGGGGAGCTAGGGTTTCAGGGTCTTGCTCAAGGACCCTATGACAAACGGACCCTGGTGGGGTTTGAACCTGGTACCTTCTGATTGGTAGCCGGCCACTCTACCCACTGAGCCACAGCCGCCCCAGGTGGTTGCGTAGAACTATTATACATACATACATATTATATTTTTGGAGCTTCACAGCAAAACAATAATCTATGAAACAGCTTGACAAGTTGTGGACATAAGTTAACTCTATATCATCTCGAAACCCGGCTGTATATGACATCAAATTAATGTTGTGTCTCAAGGTTTCGCCATCTGAGTTTTATGATGCGTTCACACTGATTCACGCATGGAACAACCCGTGGAATAACTACCAAAATAAATCACAGTTTTATAATGTCAAACCACAAGAAGTCAGATTGTTTTTATTTACAGTATTATAGACAGTTTGGATCTGTAGCACTCATTCAGTTGAAAGTAACAGTGAAGAATTTGACCAGTTTTGCTTCATTCCAAAACATTTTAAAGTGAAGTATCATCATGAAAATACCATAATTCAGTCAATCGCAGGAAAGTTCCCTATTGCTCTGTGACACGGAGCTCTACTGCTGCCCCTACAGCATTAAAAAATCACCAATCAGTCACTCTGACTTTCATATTTTTTCATTACCAGCAGACTATACTTTATTTTTACACAATCTTATGATCACCAGGGGACAAAAAGAGAATTAATGCACTGCTAAAAATAGTCTCCGCCAAGAGCACTATTTCTCCCAGTGTGAGATATTGGTGGCGTGTTTCAGTGAATTATTGAATATGTCATTACATCTGCCATGGAAGTCATGAGTTTGTTGCCGTTGGATTTCAAAAGTAACAACAAAGTAATGAACAGATATGGATCCATTCCTGCTCATGGTGCTCATCAAAGAGGTGGTAGAAGAACAGCTTCAAAGCCAAGAGAAGCTCCTTTGGAGGTCAGCTCCATTAAAATCTGTTTAGAAAAAGGAAGTTGTGCCACAAGAAGATTGACTTCAGTTTCCCCAGCATACACAAAGAGTATTCTTTGTGTATGCCAGAAATGTCAAGATGTCCAGGCGTGGGGGGTCAGACAGACAACCTGGACTTGGGAGGAAGGTTGTCTGACAAGTTGACATTAAATGCCATTCCAGAGGAACTCTTACTAAAAGTGCATTATGGGTTAATTAATCTGCAGTTATACAGGAAATGATTAGTTTGTAGCAGTGAGCCCAGTACCTCATAATCCCACAGGACCTCCATAGGACTTCCGGGGTAAAGACATCCATAAGTCTTCTCCGCAAAACACATGTAGACCGGATGGGCAAATTCCCATGACCCTACTAGCAACCCTGCAAGAGTGAAAAGTTGGTCCAAGACAAAAACGGAATCCACATTGTTCCTCCTGAAACAAACTACCAGTAAGATTAAGAGTAAGTGTGATTCCCCGATCATTGGATCATCTCCCCCAGTCCCCCTTTTTAAAAATGAAACCATCACCCCAGTCTGCCCCCCCACAGGTACTGTCAATGTCCACCACATGACTATGAATAGGCGCGTCTATCAAGACGAGTTTTTATTCTACTGTAATTAAAAGAAATTACTGTTTTAAGTTAACTATATAACATAAGATACTTCACTAGCCACTTCTCTCTTACAGTCTCTTCTTCTGCCTCCTCACTGTTGCTTGTAGCAACACACAATCCATCGTCAAGACTTATTTTTTATCTACATTCATTCGTTTTTACACCTAACGTGAACCAGTAACAAAAAACTTTAACTTCTTTAATTGCCTTGGAATAATACCAGAAAATGCTGCATGGAATGAAAGAGTTTTCATTCAACAGTGCCAGGGACATGGATGCATTAAAGAGCATTAAAGAATATTGTTTTTATGAAATATGTTTATATTTTTTAAACTTATTTATACTAAACCAATGATTTTCATTGAGATTAAATGACTAATTCATACAAACAAAGGCCGTCATCAGGACTGTCATTTCATTTTTTAAGAAAAATTATTTCAAGCATCATGTGAATTAAATATATATTAAATATGTAATTAAATACGGTATATTACTGTCAATCGCAGTCGGTCATTCTATCAGTGCACATGAACCTCCGTCCAACTTCATGCTGGATTTAATCCTGCAGTGTTTTCATTACTGAGTGCAGTAAATAAATTCAAACCTCCGTGCAGCAAAGTGGTCAATCCTCTGTCTTTGTCGCAGCCTGCACATAAAAGCAAACACAACAACATGAACTTCTCTCCAGGGTCTGTCTGTTAAAAAAAGATTTATCACCTTTATAAATTTTCATGGAAACAACTGAAGATAATGAGTGCTTGTTTAAAAAAATATATTTAATCATAATTCAACATTCCAGAAGCCCTGACAGACCAAATTTTACACTCTATTTTAATGTAAGTATCAATCCTAGCCGAGGAGGCTCCACTTGTTTGAAAGCACATTCATGCAAACTCATGTTTGCTGCATTTAAGCTCCGATGCACCGGTGAAGATTTCATCTAATGAAAGCGATAAGTAAAATCCTTTTATCATTTATTTGGGATATCAAAGCTTCTGGTATTGTGGATTATGTGTCGTATAACCTGTATGGAGTGTTTATTTTATTTATTTTCCCATCATCTGCAGTACATTAAGAGAATGCTGCCGTTTTGAGGGCTAGTGTTTTAATATATGATGAAAAACGCCCAATAACGCGCTCACGTTCTCAGCACTGGCCTCCATCAATGCGTCCAGCTCTTGAGTCCAGCCGAGGGCATCAACCAAGACTCGCACACCGCCGACCACGTCTCCCAGCTGAACCACGTCGCGAGGACTGCGACGGTAGGTGAAGGACCCCACCAGGTCCCGGTTGATTAGCAGACGGGGGATGGAGCTGCGCACAGCATCTGCCAGACTGGCAAAGGGTTCCACCTGCAGGGCACAGAGTCAACAACAACAGCAGCGTTTTTATTTCTTCCACAGCAGGGTGCTATGGAGTTTATTTTTGGTAGATTTGGTATCTTATCACTGAGTTTGAATTTGTAACTCAGACAAGAAGAACATAAGGAAAGTAAGAGGATCAGATAACAAAAGCAAAGACAATCCAACTCCATCACCAATAACAAGTTTAATGGTTTAATGAGGGACCTGAAACGTTGCATAAGACGAGCATGGTTACTATCTAATGCCCAACACAGAGTGGTGCTCAGTGCACTGACAGTTAATGAGTGAATGAACAAGGTTTACATTTGACGCAGTTGACCCTGCATCAATGGACGAGTTGGCTAAAGTGGGCGCTGCGTAATGTTAATGCAATAGACAGAAATTGGATCATTAAACGGATCTAAAATGAGCTATGATTTGCAATGCTGCACTTTAAAAGTGTAGTTCTGATTCTATTTGACTATTATTCTAGATTTATATCTGCGGTAAACCTTTCAGCCTCCAGAGAGCACGTGTCTGGCTCCACCACACGTGTAGTTCTCTCGATCATAGCGCGGCACTGGAGGCCAGGCAGGCAATGCCTTGCTCACAGGTTGTTGGAATAGACTGAATGTTACACCGATACACCTGACTGGAACGCAATAGGAAAGATCAGGATATCAAGCTATCACATTAGCAAGGTAGGGCACATAAAGGGACTGATGAGACGACATGGAATGACCCGATGTGGTTTAAACATTTGATTGACTCTTTTGATAAGAATAGTAGCAGTGCTGATAAAAGGCATGAGCATTAAACTTCCAACAAGAAGTAGAGCCTATTTCACGGTGGTACTAGATGCTGACTGAATATTTCACTGATAATTACAACATTGTGACAATTGTATCGCTGATATGTGTTTGTGATTACTAAGTTAAAATGCACTAAATCTCTAACATCTTTCAAGGACTGGCTGTTTCCCACGACTGAATGCATCTTCTCGTCTTTACAGTAGCCCGTTTGAAAAGTTTATATTTGATAAGAGGAGATAAAAACAATGATATGCTATACCCCGTCTTAATGGACTTATTTGGTCATATATGTCACATAAGTATTTAATACATTGTACAGTATATATTTTCATTAAACATAAAATTAGGTTTATTAAAGATGATGCAGATGGCAGTAAAAATGCTCAGGAAGGTTCATTTATGCACAAATTGTTATTCTTGCAGTTTACAGATGAGGTCAACTGTCATTTCTGTCATGATGGATGGTAATCTTAATAATGTGGGTCCACAGATAAATAGGTTGAGAACCATCCACTAATGTAATGTAATCTGTTTCCTACCATTATCTTCAATATTTAATAAATAGCAAAAATGTAATCCAGATTAGGCCCATAGCAGAGTTTCAATGTCTGTTCCCATGTCATCTCTAACCTTAACGTCAAATTAAAGGGTCATGACGTGAGTTGAAGCTTGTGGCGCTCACCTCTAGTGAAGTGCCCATGACAATCAGGAGATCTGCGAGTGGTAAGTCTGTCAGATACTTCCAGAAATGAGGTGGAAGCTCCTCTCCAAAAAACACAATGTCGGGCTTGACCACACCCTTACAGGTGGGACACTTGGGAACCGTCCCGCTCATCACATCTGGCTGAAAATACAAGATTGAAATGTAGTGAATACTTCTGTGATTAGTATTTTACTATATAATATGCAGGGCTGGAAACCTCGATCACAAGGTCCCTTCTAAACCCAAGTAAAGTTCCATTTGTAGGAAACACCTGAATTTAGATCCCTTCACCGTGAAAACACACACCTAAAACTTGAATCCATCCACAACTTTTATTGGAGGAAAAAAAGCTGATCCAGTTCAGAGGAAAAAAAATAAATAATAATAATAATAATACATTTAATTTATAATGCACTTTACATTTGGATCAAATAATCAAGTAATGACTTGTTCCCATCCAAAAATGATGCCAATCTATGATAAAAAAAAAAGACTTCTTGCAAATCTGTCAACATGGCTTGAAGCAAAAAAAAAAATCAATAAATATGGACCCACCCCTACCCACTCCAAAAGTGATACCTTTGTTTGGACAATGTCATCTCTCTTCCACCCAGTTTCACGGTAATCAAGTAGTTAAACTTCATTAACTGACCAAAAAGCCTTATAATGCAATGTATTAACAAAAGGCATTTAAAAATGACATATCAGGCAAAAAAAGCTCTAAAAATCATAAACAGCACATCCATTGCATATGACACATATTGCACAAACCCAATAGTAAAACACAATGAGGGAAACATGAAATATGCTCAGTAGTAGCAAATTCTAGTTTGAATTGTCAACATGGTTCGGTTCAAAATTTTGTTTCAAATCAAAACCTGGTATGGACTGAGCCGATTAATGCTCTCACATAAATCAGAATAAATAATCCATATGTTAAATCTTCTGAAGAACCTGAGGGTTGGTGTTAGTGTTTGCGTTTTAACTCACCCGAAATTTCTCTCCATCGTATTTCCTCAAGCAAACGGTGCATGTGGCAGTTGCAAATGTACCATGGGCTTCCACCAACATCTCAGGAGGAATCCCTGCCACTGAACACACAAACACGTAAAAGACGGCGATAACATTCTCACGGATGTGCGTTCAATAAAAAAACAATGCCATGGGAAGCAAATATAAAAACCCACATCTTTCCAGGCCGTCAATGTTCTGTGTGTACATCCTGAGGAGCTGATTCTTCTTGTGAAGCAGCCGGACAAAGTAATGAGTCGCATTGGGCTGATAGTTCCCTGGATAGAGCTCTTTGGCCAGGGCAAAGAAAGGATGAGGATTGTGGTGGAAAAATTCTAAGTCAAATATGGCCTCGGCATACGGCAGCTCATAGCGCTGTAAGTTGTCATAGAGACCGCTGCCTGGAGTCCTGTTTAGAAATAATGAGCAAAGAGTTAGGAATAGTCCTAACATACCATAATAAGAGCTAACCTCGTTACCTGAAATCTGGGATTCCACTTGGTGTGCTGATCCCAGCTCCGGCCATCACCATCACCCTCCTGTACCGCTGCTCTCTGATGTTCTTGGCGATGTGCTCAAGTGTCTGCTGCTCCTCAGATGCACCGCCGCCACGGGAGAAAAACCCTCGCCTTCCATTCCAGCAGGATGTTTGTCTGTGAAGAAGCAGCAGTTGGAAAAATTATATTTTGGAATTGGGATAGGTTGCTGAAAAGAAAGAAAACATTTTAAAAGTCGGCCCATGATAAAAAGAAGGGATCGGTGGTTGGGCCGGTCAGTGAATGGTTGGCCAATGAGTTGGTGGTTGTATGTTGTGTTCATGGAAGAAAGGAGTGAAAAGTCGTGGATGGGCTTTACTCGTGCCAGAGAAAGGAATTATCCCCCGTGACAATTGTACAAATAGAGCGAGTACAGCAACGTGAAAATTCACATTTAATTCTTCTTGTCTTCTGCTCATTACAGGAAAATAATATTGTTGGGATGGATTTTCCCATCTGACGCATCCCTAAGGAGCAGTGGGCAGTCCCTGTGAGGCATTTGGGGAGCTGGGGTTTCAGTGTTTTGAACGCTAGTCTCCCGGTTCTGAGACGTATTACTTCTGCGTTGATGTCTAGGACTGTGTTACTGCTGTACATATTAAAGACAGAGGTAATGCAGGTTTCAAAAAGTTAATTTAAGGTATCTTCAATGTTATAACAAACTACATTTAAGCTCAATGTCCTGTCCAGGAAAAAGTATGCCGGAATATGAGGGAATTTTGGAATGCCACAGAGTTACAAAGTCAATATACATACATAACTGTGTGCCCAGTAGCTAATATGGCTTCCTTCCTTCCTAATCTCATTTAGTCATATTTCTATCGCCAAGAAATGTACACAGGAAGGTTTACTTTGTTTAAGTTATGTCCATTAAGCTGGTTACTCAGGGTTTCGAAGTCCATGTCATCCAGCAGAGGTTTAATGAGTTTGACGAACAAAGGGGTGTGTGTTTATACTGTGTGTGGTAACAAGGTAAACTCTCTATACCCTGACTGGATATGTGGCGGCAGGCCTTGTGAAAAATATATAATCAAAATAAGAGGAACCAAAGAAACAAACAAAGTTCAAAAAAACAAAATTTTCAAACATGTAAAAAAGATCTTTGAAAATGAACAATTACTTCAGAAAAAAAATAAATAAAGGTTGTTAAAATCTATTTCAATTCTTGGTAGTCCTGAAGCTGTATGTACTTAACAGCTGGTACTAATGACTGATGGCATGGACAGGTGTCCTTTCATGACCTCGGCATCAGAACTGGCCTTACCGGGCTCTCCCATATTAAATAACATAAAAATAAAAAATATATTTCTTTCTCATAAAGGATAAACTCATTTTGAAAGAAGTGATGCATTTAATGTGCATGGTTGAAGTAGGATTAAATTAATGTTAACGTATTTAAGACCTATCTGAGCATAATTAAGACCCAGTACATAGTAGCTCAATTTTAAGGCCAGAAATTCAGGTAATCAGTTATTAGGCTTTTTTTAAGACCAAGCAGAAGCTCTGTACTGTTTACAGATTTATTGCTTTCTTTGATAGTGCTGCTGTAAATAAAGGTTGTGGTACTATTGAGTACCTTATATGTTGGCGAGCAGTTTAATCAACGGGATAATAATCGTCACATCTGTTTGCAGCATCTATGCACCGGGAAATTCACTTCACGGACTCATAATCCATTTATATTTCTTTGTTTTTTTTTAAAGTCTTCTTTCTCAAGATCAGCCCGTTTTTCAGCATTGTAACTTTTCATCGATAATCCATTGAGAGTTTTGAATAGTTGATTTAGTTTAAGAAGTAGAAAAATTTTATTAGCCCCAAAAGACGTGTATTCTTTACATTTTCGCAAACATTCATATACAACATATTTGGAGACACATAGTTTTCACTGGTCGAGAAAGGTATAAAAAAATTATACAATCAAAAGTGACTTACTACAGCTGTCAGACTAAAGTAGTGAAGTTTGGGGTATGAAGTACAAATAGGCCTTCTTCAAATGTGTACTTAAGAGTAAACACTACTCGAGTAATAGTAACAATCCACCACTGAAAGTACCTGCACAGAGCTGCAGCACCTGGAACTGGGCACAAACTCCTTTGACCCCAACCTATGAAAACAAGGCATGTGTTAAGACCTATGAATATATCTCTCTTTGTCACCAATTCAATGATTTGTTTCTACTAACCGCTGGACGCCCCCGTCCTGTTTACTCTCCACCACAGCCGGTGGTACATACACAGTCTGACAGGTGACGGAAACACTAAAGGAGCCATTATACTGTTAGTAAATCAAACTAAACTACCCAATTAGTTTTTTACAGATCCCGTAAAACGGAATAGGTTCGCATATTTTCTGTCAGCACATTTACACCTCATTGAATCAGTTAAAATAGGTAAATAATTCCTGCTGAAATTATGTTTCATGTCCTTTAGCTTTGTTTTGACCCTCCCCTAATACTACAGTGAAGGATATGACCCGCCCTACTCTGGCTCTGATTGGATTTCTATAGACTGTTAACCAATCCTGACCTCTCCTGCTAAACTAACCAACCAAATAAGCAAGCACTACCCAATCAGAAACCACAGAGTAAAGCTTCTCACGCCTTAACCGTAATAGAACGTTCCACATATTTAAATGCAAACTTTGGCTAGTCAAAACACACCAGTTCATCGTTAGCAGGTTTTGGTGTGTTTTTTTATTTATTTCCCTATTGTTTGTTGATGAAAACTATCGACTTGATTACTTAGGAGGATTGATGATTGGTTCACTCAGGGTGAAAATACCTTATTGAGCCAATCGGAGTCTGAGTGGGGCAGGTCCTGCCATCAACGTAGTAGAGCACTAGCGTACTACATAGAAAACTTTAACGACACTGCTCACTGCTTGATTGCTATAACATCATGTATTTGTCCGTCGTTCATTGCGGAAAACAAAAGCTGGTTTAGCTAGGTTTGGTTCATTAAAAAAAGTTAAATTTTATTTCCCATCATTCTTTGCGGCCAGCTGTCGAACGATATGTAAACCTACTATGGTGAAGCAACGACCCACCTCACTCTACCTCTAATTGGTTAGTATTAGCTAGAAAGTGTGACAATGGGTTTCAATTGGAGGAAACATTTCAGAGTAAGCCAATCAGAGGCCGTCTTGGGCGGGTCAAGGCGTCACAGTAGTAGAATTGATAAAATCGCCAGCAGGACAGACCCATAACACGGCAGGGTATTTGACGTTAGCTGAACAGTTATTTACACCGAGTACAGAATTAAGTTTCATTTCTGTTTGTCGCAACAATGAAAGATGTTGGCGGTTTCCTCAAACAACAGCAGAGCATTAGCTCCACACCGGAAATGGCGGCTGAGTGGCACACGTTAGAAGAATTTTACAACAAAAGGTAAAACATTTTAGCTTGCTAATATACTTCTGCTAGGCTAGGCTAGCTAACGTAAGCTAGCTCATTCATTGGAAATGCACGCTGAGTCATTCGCGCTGCTAGTGTTAGCTAAGGTTTGACTCGAAGATACTTCATAGATACCAGAGTTGAACTTAAATTCATACTACTAATTATCTTGAACACATAACACACTAACATCACTTAAATATTACACAGGGGCTTTGGCTATAGCACTTGCTATGTGAATTAAGATCATTTGTTTTGTCACAAGTTTTCCTAGCGGTTTGCTAAAGGAGATGCTATCCTTAAGTTAAAGCCTCAGATTAATATTTAGTTAAATATAGTGCTATATTGTAAGAACATGTTAATATGGTTGTAAAACAAGGGATACTATTTTCTTTGTCGTACTTTTTTCAGTGGTAAGAATGCTGCTCAGGCCACTTTATTAATATGAGAGTTAAGATAACACTTTATCAATAGCTGAGAAATCATGATTTCGGAGGAGCGTACAAGGATGGCAACTACACGAAATACACAATGAACAACGTATAGGTATTGAAACATGGATATGAATCTATAATAAAACGTTTGGCCTGAATTTTGGTATGGTGTGTGTGAATTTTGGTCTTATCTTACTAAGAATGTTGTCACTTTTTGCTTTGGGTCCAAGCAAGACTATTTTAATTTGGTCTTCATTCAGCTTATTAAAGTGTCACTCAACGTGAGCATTTGGTTTAAACAATAAAATGTTTCTAATTAAATTTTTTCATATAATTTTTACTTGACTTAGTATTATAAGGTTATATCTAAGGTATAACTAAGTTTGTGTACCACTCTACATATACCTCAATCATCATCAGTGTCTCACCAACTATCTCCATAAATAATAAAAGTCATCATTTATGTTCACATTTTTTGTATGGAGTAGAGCTGCCTGACAAAGGAAAACACTTACACGGCATCATTTTTTTCCCCTGTGATATATGTATGACCAAAGAAATGTGTATGCTATTCAAGCGCTGAACAGTGAATTTCATTATTTTAGGGATCTTTTGATTGCTTTTAATGCTTGAAATAAAACAAATCTTCATCGTACTTCTACATGATCATCTCTCAGTTTCACCTATGTTATTCTGATCCCAGCATGCACAAGTGAAGAGGAATTTGGTACAAAAAAGTATTTAATTTATTTTTTGTAAGTTTGTTATTAGCACGTAATCAATAGATTTTAATTAAGTTAAAATAGATGCTGAATCTGTATAGTGGGAGATGGTCAGTATTTCATGTTGATTAGTCACAGAACTTTATAACCTTACAAGTTTTTGTTTTTTGTTGTTATTGACAGATTGTGGCATCAGTTGACTCTGAAGCTGACAGACTTTGTTAAAGATCCGTGTTTCAAAACAGGAGATGGCCTCATACAGGTATAGCAAGACAGTCACACGTGTACTTATCCACTTTAGTGTATTAGAGTTCAGAAACGTATCTTAACGTTGTACTGATGGATACAACAGGAACAGTTGTTTCCAATAATATGTTATTTGAACATTCAGATTTATTCGGTGAAATTGAAACATGTCTCACTTTCTTTTTTAAGCTGTATGACAATTTCATCAGTGACTTCGACCACAGGTGAGATATATCTTCACATAGATAAAGGTTTTCTTTACAACCTTTTTTGTTGTGTTGCTAATTCTTGTTTATAATGTTTTATCAGAATCAACCCACTGTCCCTCATGGAGATTATACTGTATGTTGCCAGACAGATGCAAGGTAAGAACAACCTGATGCAGCACGTATCATTGTCATAAGTAAAACCATTTTATAGTACTTACCAAAATATGTTTTTTCTAGATCCGAAAGACGCCATCACTTTTCTCGAGAAGACAAAAGAAAAGGTAAAATGCTGCACGATAATACAATTCAGAAATTAGATCACATAGATTAGAGGTTTTCAATTAAATTTTAAGAGGTGCAGTTCATGAATATTTCCTCAGGATAATGTACAGAAATCCTAATGGCTAACTTGTGTTATGATCCAGTATCAAGACTTTTGAAGTAGTGTCAGCATTTAAAAATAAAATACATGGCACAAGGCCTTGAAAAAGGCATCTTACAAAAAGTGCTTCATTTTAGAAAATACAAAGTCTAGTTAGAGTTTCCCTTTTCTTCTTTTTTGTTAACACTGAACCTCACACAAACTTTCATCTAGCATATCATATACAGCTAAGTTTATTCACAGTACCTTATGAGAGACTTCATCCAACTGTGTCAGCACATCCTGCCTTTATATTTCAGTTGTCTTTGAGGATGATGATGATGACATGGGTATTTGCTTGATGTTTTTCCCTCACAAAATTTTGTCTTTGTTTTCCCTCAAGTAAAGTCTCAGCTTCTGCACTCATGCACTCCTTGACAACCCCTGAATCAGCAGAAGGTTTTATAAGTTGACCAAAAATCCAGGCAGTTTTAAGGGAACATTGTTTGACACGTTGTTGGGCAGTGAATGATTCTGTCAGGATTCTGGTGGATTGATAATTTCTGGCTCTTAATATATTAATTTTCTGTGTCCCTTCTTTGGATTTTAGTGGGTTTGACTACTCAAAATATTTGTGCTCTGTCTCGTAGTGGTGCTTGACATTGGCGCTTTTAATAACCACCACGGTTTTGGACCATATTAAGCATACAGGGTTTTAATTGCCTGTGGGGAGAATCTACACACAAGTGTCTATTCTTGACTAAAGGCTCTGTTTTCGCTGTCTAATTACCTAATTTTAGAGCATGACAGACAGCTGGTTTTGTCTGTACTCTTGGCCTGTTCCTCTTTTGGGGTATCTGTATTCTCACTTACACACTGGGTCCATTGGCACTGCTGATCAGAGTAAATTATTTCATCAGCTGGGTAGCATCATGTGTGATGATCTACGGCGCATTTATTGGTCTGCTGGTTTCCTGGTCCACTAAAATTACTAATGTACAAGCGAGAAAAGCTGCGTTGACTAAATAGTCTACCATAAAGGCAGGGGAAGCTGTGCAGGTAAGAAACGAAAAGTGTCTAAATCTAAAAAAATAGGTACCGGTCCAGATAGGGTACTAGACCAGATCACGGTCCGCCATTTGATGATGCTGGCATAGATGTAAGAAGCAAGAACTTTATCACAATTAATTGCCAATCCCTTGAATCATGTAGTCTTCGTGAAGAGTTTTTTCCTTAGTGGTTTGTTTGATTTGAACGCGTTGGATTTGTTAGTGTTCCTAATTAGCCAAGTGTTGTGTGTGTGTGTATATAATGGTATTTAACATTTTTCTGTTTTGATCAAACACGTCTGTGTGTCTCAGGTGAAAAGCAGCGAGGAAGCAGTCATTCTCTGCAAGACATCTATCGGCCGACTTAAACTGGAAATCAACGATCTTCCTGAAACAAAGGTAAAATTTCTACTGCACTCTGTTGTGCCTCACACCTTGTTCAGAAATATCACATTCTGGCACATTTGAAATGTCAAGCGGCTGGTGTCCTTCACACATCACGTGTTGTTAAAGCAGAGCAAATAACGCCAACAGCTGTTGGATACAACAAGAGCTGTTCACTCCATGTCATACATCAGTGTCTGATTCTTTTCTCACTGAAATAACTCTGAAGCCATCCATACCTGGGGACTCAGCAAAGTACTCAGTGCTTTGTATTTTCCTTAATTCGTTTCATTTTAAACCTTGTTGAAAGTCATATCATATCCAGATTAGATTCGGTACATCGGCAGGTCAAGGGTTTGATCCTAGCAGTCTATATGTCATAAGGTCCTTGAGCAAAACCTTGATCACCAATTTGTTCAGTGCTTCACAGGGATGGATCAAATGCAGAGAAATCATTTCAATATGTAGTACATATACAAATATTGCATTCATTTTTAATATTAATATTTCTTATTTCATTTTTATCTGATCTGTTAAAATTCAGGTGCACTGATGCAAATAATAAAAATGTGTTATTTCACCTTTTTGGGGTACACCTACAGTCCTGTTGACGGAAAGTTGCAGTTCGCAAACACAAAGCTTTGTTTCAATTATACCAATGGTCATGACAACAATACAACAAAAGTGAAGTTTGGTGATATTTGCTGCGTATTAAAAAAAAACGATAACATCAAACAATTTGAAATACGATGCATTAAGCACTAGGCATTATAACATTGTAAATACATCTTACTGGGAGCTCAAAGTGCAAATTTGCAATAGACAGCAGACACTATTTTTTTAAATGTTGCATGTAGCCATTTGTCGCCTATGTGTCTTCCAGAAACTCATCGAAGATGTCGAGGAAATGTTGAATAACTTGCCCGGAGTGACTTCAGTCCACGGCCGATTTTATGACCTCTCTAGTAAATATTATCGCATCATTGGGAACCACGCCTCCTACTACAAGGATGCCCTGCGCTACCTTGGATGTGTGGACATCAAAGACCTTCCAGGTGGAAATAAATACAATGGGTAACTCTGATCTGATTCCAGGCCGATCATATTGATGGTTGAATGTTTCCACAGAGTCAGAGAAACAGGAAAGGGCGTTCACACTGGGACTGGCTGGACTCTTAGGAGAAGGAGTTTACAACTTCGGCGAGCTGGTTGGTTTTCACTGAACACTGTTGGTCATGATGTCTCTTGTGGTCAGCCTTTCAGCCGAAGCCTAAACGCATCTGTTGTTGTCTTTGCAGCTTATGCATCCTGTGCTTGAGTCCCTGAGGAGCACAGATAAACAGTGGCTCATTGATACTCTATATGCTTTCAACGGAGGCAATGTGGAGAAATTCCAGAGCTTCAAGTCTGCCTGGGGCCAACAGGTGATTTTCTACAAAGACTGAGATATTATTTATGAAAAATAACAATCAAAAAAATGTTCTTCAGTGAAGCCAAGCTTAACAGTTCGATAATCTGAACGTCTGAGAGATTCATAGAGACAGGGTTGAATTCAACAAATAAGGTAATATGAACAGAGTCAAAACTTCAGCACACAGTGTTTGTCATATTCTTTTTCCATTAATTAGATTTGATGGCTCATACAAGAACCTGAACTGCTTTTGCAAAATGTTGCTGAAGTTGCTGCAACTGAAGAGATTATGCCCTACATCTTCAGATCGACATGGTTTTAGGAGTTGGGGTTGGATCAGCATATTATCAAAATATTTTGGTAATTGAGGAATACAATTTCCAGTGGTTAGATGGTGCATTGAGTCTTTTCATGACTGTCAGAGTAGCCATGAGGGTAAGAGGCCATAAACAGAGGACAGCCTTAGCATAGTAGAGCTAAGTTAGCACTAAATCACAGCATTGCAAATGAATTTCTAGCCTCCATATTATAGCGAGCTAATAGAGCAACACAGTTCATCAGATACTTTCTGAGCAAAGACCTACGAGCAGACAGTGTAGTGGAGAACGATGGTTTTACTTATCTAATGAAGAACGTGGAGCCAAAGTATGTGACTCCTATCACAGCACTTTATCATAGACTATTTTTTTTAAATATTTCTGTGGTTTAAGGGCAGAACAAGAAGATGGTGACATGAAATGTTAAAAAACTGACGGAAGGATTCCATACTGTCTTCACAAGATAATCCACATCTGCAGAGTCCCTGAGATCTCAATTCCATTTGAAAATCCCCTTTACACCCCTTTAATCTGGAATGTCTACTGTAGCCTCGAGTTAAAGCGTAGGCATGCACTTGTGTGCACTGATATCTCTGTGTGCTAATGTATTTAGCTTAGAAAACAATCACGTTTCCATGATGTCATTGTTAAGAGCTCTTTGTTCATATTCAAAAATGTCTACCGGTGTTCATACCAGGTTAGTGAGGACAGAATTGATACTTAAGTACTAGAGGGAGTGTATTAAATTTGATTAGATCTGACTGTCTGGGTTGTCCCTTGTAATTGATCACTCTCATTGACTAATTTTCCTCTTTTGGTTGTAGCCTGATCTGGCAACACATGAAGCTAAACTGATGCAGAAGATCCAGCTTCTTTGTGTGATGGAGGTAAGACCCAGAATACTCCCTAAAGGCCTGGTCACATCGGCATTTAAAACTATGCTATTTCAGACTAAATTACACACCCACATGGATAAACCATTTCAAATATCTGTTGTTTTACGTTTGAAAGCATTATTTTACCAAGAATCTCCAGTCATTGCCGGATAATTTTGGTTTAATAAGATTAGTATTAAGGTAATGTACATAGTATGATAAGGCTCACATTTCAGGGTGCCAAAACCTTTTCAATAAATCAGTCTTGACAGTTTTCTCTTCAGTTAATGTCACTGAGAATGTTCTAACACAATTAAATAATTTAAAACATATACTTTTCAGATGACCTTCACTCGTCCTGCAAACCATCGACAGCTCACCTTCACAGAGATCGCTCAGAGCGCCAAAATCCCTGTGATTGAGGTCAGTCAATAATCAGCTCATCAATAAATGTTTGACGATGAACACAATTGATTTATAGTATTTTATAGCTTCTGTATTGCTTTTCTGTCTTTTTAAATCTTGTATGGTAAATTTTTATTTGTGAAAAGACAGAGCTGAATGAATGAATGAACTGTCGGCCTGTAATGCTCTGCGTTGCACGTTTTTGTCCTGCAGGTGGAGCTGCTGGTGATGAAGGCTCTGTCTGTGGGCCTGATTAAAGGTAACATTGATGAGGTAGACCAGAAGGTGCAGATGACCTGGGTGCAACCAAGAGTGCTGGACCTGCAGCAGGTTAGACCTCATTTTGCTTTACAAATAACAACTGAAAATCTTTAAAAGTATTGATTGTAAACATCGATAAAGTTCAAATAAACACATTCTTAATTTAAATCAGAGCATACCTGTAAACATCTGTTTACAGATAACACTTGAAACAGTGCTCTTTCATGTGTTTGATAAACTCAAAGGAATTCCAATCAGATCAAACCGTTATTTGATTTATAATGTTTAAACCTAGTCTTAAAACTACAGCCTTTTCTTTACTGGAATACTTTCTGTTTGTTACACAGGTATTTGTGGATTTCATTAGGGTGTCGATTTATGACATGATGCTCCTAAAAACAGGTTTAGAGGAGGTTTTTCCAAGATGACCAATGAATCCGAAAAACACCAGCAGAAACTTGCCGTTCATAAACTATTATTACTGTCGTGAACAGTCATACTTGTGTGTCATATGTACAAAAATATGTTTGGCAGATTAAATAATTTGGTAACGTTGGTGCATTCACACTTGGCAAGTTTGGTTTGATTTAAATGAACACGAAATATGTTTGCAAGTTGTGATTACATACAGTCAGAGACAATCACTGCAAATTCATATAACTCCCGTCATTTGCTCTAGAGAAAGTCACATTATCCTGCTTTAACGTCTTATCAGCGTTACGATCTCAAAATATATGTTAATGACAGATGCAAAGCATTTTTACTTTGGTAAGAGACTAAAAGTATTGGAAACAAACATTGTGGGTAGAATATTGTAGTGTAATTTACAGCAGTATCCTTGCAGGTCCACAATAATCTTGAAAGTGTTACAAATAATCCCAGCTGAAATGTACGTGTATAGAGCCGTGCGAAAGTTCAAGTATAATTTGGTTAAAATACTTAATTAGGGTTGTTCATTTGCAAGTGTGAAAACTGTCACCTGAACCTTGGTACTTGGCACCTTGTAACTAAAGTATTTGAAGCGCATGATCCAAAGACGATACGCAGGACATGATGTCACAAGACACATCCATTACAGAGCAGCAGGACTAATGTACAATAACAACAAAACAATATGAGCAGAGGGCAAACATGGAGCAATGAGAAGGTAAACTGTCTTAATAGTATTTGGTCCAACAAGCACAATGCAATATTACTGGAAATGTCCCATATACCGCCTTACAATATATGTCATAATTACGACAGTCCAGGTTCTCTCCAGTTGTCTTGTAGAAAAAGTAAGAGAGGCAAGATTAAGATGATTTGGACATGTGAAATGGAGGGATAGTGGGTATATACAAACAGTAGATGGTAGATTAAAATTGTTCTTCCATGTATCTGAAACAATTCTGCTGTAAGCCTTGACCTACATAAGCAAACTTTGAATGTGAATGAACCCTGACAGCCACCTGTTTTCTGTTCCAGATCAAAGGGATGAAGGAGCGTTTGGACTTCTGGTGTGGCGATGTGAAGAACATGGCCATGCTGGTAGAGCAGCAGGCCCACGACATCCTCACCTAAAACCAATTCACAACCAGTCCCTGGAGGGAAGCCTCTTTTTGTCATTGTTTTTCTATCGGATGTTCTTTTGTTACCGTCACTGTTGTATTACCATCAAACCGTGGTATATTACAGATAAGCAATCGGTTGTAACATTATTATCCTCAACTTATGGACAGAAAATATTGAATAAAAATAACTGAATAAAAAATGAAATTAATATCCATAATCACTGCCCAGAGTTATTTTTGTGTCTGTGTTTTATGTGCATTTTTTCTAAGCCTGTCCACCCTGAACTTGTAAATAAATTGGATCCGGGAGTTTTTAAAGGGGCAATTACAAGATTTTTGCTAATAAATATGATACAAAAATATACCCATAAGATCCTACATGCACACATCAAAGTCTGATTTGAAGCACAGTCATATTACATATCTGATGATACAGAATTTTAATCTATAGGGGTCATTTCACTACCGTGACATAAATGATACAGACTTAAAGCCATATTCAGTTTGGTGCCAAATATCTTGATAAACTCACTGAGCCGGGCAGAAACCCAACATCAGTAACATATTCTTGAATAACTATGAAACTAATGATACCAATTTTATTCCAGATACTAGGGGAAGGTGTTAATGGTTGAGTCACCTGACTAGGGTCAGACTATCATGGGTTTGTTGCTTTATGGTGTGATGGCATTAAGAAGAAACCGCTGCTTTGAGGTTTATGCAGGTGTTACTCGTGGTTAGCCAGATGTAACGTCTAATGATGGTCCGTTAGTGTTTCCAGCTGCTCAAAGCTACATTATTGTCCCCAGCTAGCTTGATAGATGCTATAACAAAACCAATTTAAGAGGATTGTAACTCGGTTTACAATCTTGTACTAACTTCATGGGAATGGACCTGATGTTACATCAGCCAGCAGAGGCAGGATACTAGCTAGGCAGGGGAGCGGTGTCGTGTCCGGTCAATGAGAAATCTGAGCATAGCTGGTTAGTGATTCCCCTCTGTCCCAAACCTCCAAAGATGGTTTGTTTTGTGATAAAAAGCTATCCAAACAGGATCAATGTTGGTGTGGACATGGCTTAAAACATCAGACAAAAGAAGCTTTGGCATCCCAACTAACTTACCTAAATTAACCAAAACTAAGAAATGAAAGTAGATTAAAATGGCCAAACTCCCAGACACAGACCGTGTAGAAGAGCGATATAACAAAAATGGCTTAAAGTCAAACGGCAAGTTCATAAGCTGTGGTTTAAAATTGAATGTCTTCTTTGTAGCACCCTTGTTGCTTCTCTTGAACCAATATCTGGTACTGGGACCACCTCACAACTTTGCCAAGAAATGGAACCATCGGACTGTCTTAGTGCCATCCTATGATACTACATGTTACTTCATCTCATTTGCTTATATGTTAACATTGGTAATAAAAGATGGCTTCTGATTGTGGCCTCTGTTAACAAGTTGACTGACAGAAAATATTTTGTTTGATGTATTTTTCATGGGAACTGGGATTTTGCTTATTGTCCCTTTGATAATTTTTATTTATTTTTTTTTTAGTCAAAGGTTTTGAATTTGTTCACTAGTCAAAACTATTCTTCCAGGACTTCCTTATACTTGATGGAATCCATTTTACCCTTTACACAAGTGGCGGCTGGTGAGTTTAAAAAAGGATGGAAAGATTTATGGTTTTGGTCTCAGCAAATGCACCAAGTGATTTCATGTTTCCTGTTACCGAGCAGTTCTGTGGTTTATGTTAAGTGCTCGTATTTTGAAGGAGTAGAGAAGAAGTTGGGTTGGCCAGTGTGTTGTGAGCGTTATGTCTTAATGAGAAAAGAACATATTAGGCCGCGCCTGGCAGGCTTTCTTTTTTATATGTCCCAACACAACCAATGTCCAACAAAGTAAAACACAAGCCGAAGCACCGAGTTTTTACGCTGTTGCACAGTTATTGTTGACATGGTTACCATCTGTTTACCCTAGCTGATATTCACGTAGGCCGAGTAATTGACTGTAAAAGGGCACTGTTTTTGGCTCTGTGACAGTAAAGCTGGTGTTTTAACACATCAAACACAAACACTAGACACTGTCATCAGCCGCCAGGGTTTTCACTAAGATATGAAAGTATCATGTCAAATTGGCTATCATGACCAAATCCAACATTGGCTAGCCCTGATGTGACCGAGCATGACTTGACTCTGAACATCATTTCTAAGTATTTGTCTGAGCCCGGTCTTTTGGGTTCCGATGGGAACCATTAAGCTTAGGACAGGTATCCACACTCTGCCCTCCACTTCACACAGACTGCCTTTCCCCTTGCCTGCCCTGTAGATGTCACTGTTTATACTGTGTCAATAATGGATTTTCTTCCACAGAAGTCCAGCAGTGGTGAAAATCTTGGAGTAGAGGTATGGAATCCTGATGTAAATTTTGGCCTTTATAGAAAAAAAGAATTTGGAACTTTACTGCTCAAGTAGGCCTACGAAGGTTACTTGAGCCTTTGTTTGTGTGAGTTTGCAAAAAGGATCACTCAAAACATTTTGAACAGATTTTGATTACATTTTGTGAATAGATGAGCTCTGGGGAAGAGAGCATGTGCTCAGAATTTTAGGCTTTTCCAGAATATGGTATGGATCCAGTATTGGCCTGCCAGACTAATTCTCCGATTGGCTTGATATGATGATGATGCCTGATGATAAGGAGGGCCTACATCAGAAAATGTAATTTTCATGCCCAGTCAATCAGAAGCAGAATAGGGTGGATCATGGGATTGTCATATTATGATTCATAAATCCTGCGTGTCCTATAGACTGCAAATGTGGGTTTTTTGAGATATAAGATTCATGGAGATGAATCATAACATCACAAAAGTTGTGGGTAAGAGCTGATAAATACTCTGTATTAGCATTATTAAAAACATGCGTGCATTATTATTTTTGTTGAAGCACAAGAGTGCTAGTATGAAGAGCACCAGAAGTACCAAGCACTTAAAATAAAGTATCAAAAGTAATAGTACTCATGTAAATTGCCGCATTTCAGAATAATAAAAATGAGCAGTAGTATTATAATACTATAATATTTTAATACTATACTGTACTATACTATTTACTATAATATACAATACGCTGTACTGTACTGTGAACTATAGTAATAGCATGATCAAGTTGATGTACTACTGTACTGAATGACTTTATCACTGGAGATAAAATTGGAGGTGTTTATATACAGTGCTGGGCAAATGTATTTGAACTCCTCCTTATTTTATTGTTGTGTTTGTCTAATAAAATTGTCTGACCTTCATACAATATTTGATGTAAGTCAGAGGCAATCTGAGAAAACAGAAAATGCAAAATTTAAATGATAATTTAGTTTATTGAACCAGAAATGTTTTCTAATACTGACTGAGTCTGTGTGAAAAATAGAAACTAAATCCCCAAAAACTTCATTAAAATACTGCTTCCAGCCGGACTAGACCTGATCACTACTAGCCCTGTTCAATCACAACATCAATTCAACACGCCATCTTCAGAAGCAGGAAGTTGGCCCGTAGGCCTCATCAATAACACAATACGCCAAAATCACAAGAATTTTCGATATCAAAATCCATCTAATGTTCATGGGCTCCACAGATACACAGTGAGACACATAATCTGAATGATGTAATATAGAGAAGACTTGGAACAATTGTGAACCTAGACAAAAGTGGACAACAATCCAAAATTCATGCATGAGCTCCTTCAGGAAATCGCAATAGATCCTCTAAAACATCCAAGGATCGGCTAGAACCCTCACTCCTCAATGAAGGTCAAAGTTCATGGCTGAGATAAAGTCACTGCTGACCCAGAAGAACATTACAGCTTGTCAGAATTTACCCAAACTCTGTAGACAGACGAATGGAAAGTTGAAGTTTGAAGACAGGGGTCCCGTTCCATTTGGTGCCAACCAAACACAGCATTCAACTAGAAGAAACCCCTTCCAAGTCTCTAATCACAGGCAGAATAATTCTGCTCCCTTCCTCCCTCCTTTAAATCTTGGATACGTGAAATGTCCTTCCCAAAAGAAAAAAAAATCAACGGTTTTTCTGTTAGATATTATGTTCAATCTAACCATTATGTTTTACCATTAACAGTAAAATTTCCCAGTAGAGATATCATGTGAATGTGTTTCGCATGTATGACGTTTTTGTCTTGTATTTGCTACCCCTCTACATATCGTACGCGTTGTTTTTTTGTTCTTGCCATCAACCGGACAATCGGGTTGGAAAGGGATATGGGTATAAGCATGATCGAGGGGATTCTTGGCGGGAAATGATGTTGTAAAATAAGTTATGTAAACTATTGCAGTTATGTAAAATAACTGAAACTGTAAAAAAAATAAAAATATTTTTTTTTTATAAAATGTAAAAGAAAAGAAAAGAAAAAACAAAACATGGAGTTGGCATTGTTATGTTGTTGGAATGCTTTGCTGTTTCAGGGACAGGATTACTAAAAACAATTATGTTAAAAAATGTATTCATAAATTGTGCTCCCTACCTGAGAATTCTGAAAGAGAATGTGAAGTGAAGCCAAAGCATAACCATGTCATGCAGCAGGACAATTATCCCACGCAAAAGACTAATTCCAGTACTTTAAGTTTAAGTTCTGGAGTGGCCTGGTCAAAGTCTGGACTGAACACCATTGAGATGATGTGGCAGAACCTGAGATGATCACTTTGTGCTCAAAGACCCTACAATGTGGTTGCAGTAAAGCAGCTCTTCAAAGAAGAGTAAGCCAAAGTTCCACCGCAGGGATGTCACGGACTGATCTCCAGTTATCAGAAAGATTTGGTTACGGTTGTTACTGCTAAAGGTGGAACAGCTTGTTATTAGGTTCAGGGTTGAATGCTTTATCAATCAATGGTAATTTAGGTAGACAACCTTTTGTCCTATTAAATCAAATCATAATTTAAAACTTGCATTTCATGTTTTCTCAGGTTGTTTTATGTTAATCGTTGTTGGAAGATCTGACATAGTTTGTTCTGAGATACACACAAAATAGATCAAGAAGGGGTCCAATACTTTGCCGCAGCACAGCATGTGCCCATTTTTTGCTCTAATTACTTTTGCCTAACTCTCCTCTCGTCCAAGTTTAAAGCCTGTTTCAGTTATTGCACAGTTTATGAGTAAAAACTCAACTGGTCAGCTTTAGAGCTTCCATTTTCTGATCACCATACAAACCTGCAGATGGTGACAGACAAATTTCCAATACCACAATGCTCTGGTTATTGATTGGAAAAATATTTACCATATGCCTGCACTAGACTGTTTGTACAATTCTAATGATGTTTTTGGAAAGCACGGGTTTTATTAGCATGGGTATTATTTTTGCAAAGCACGCCACGGGTTTGTGGCGTTTTAATGAAGGCTATTCTGGTGTAGTCTAATTACCCTTCAAGAAGATTGAAACAACAAATGGGAATGCGTTGCACGGGATATGTCAGCTCGAAAATATCCAGTTATCATGGAGACAGATTGCTGACTTACAAGACTTAATCGTGAGACGGAGAGAGTGAAATGAGGCTGGATAATTAGGAAAAGCAGGCTTGTATCCCCAAAGGGCGACAGCAAGCGAGCTCGGTACACTCAGCTATTCGCATCATCATCCAGTCTCTATCTCTTTAAGAACACAGAGATGGAGTGTGTGTACGTGGGGGAGGGGTATTGGCTGGGGTGGAACAGTCCTGTAATGAGCAGATTTTAGAGAGAGAGAGAGAGAGGGATAGATAGGGAACGAGGGAGGCCGGAAAACAAGAAAGGACAGATGACTTGGTGGAATTGGGATACAACAACAATCCAGGAAAGGACAATGGCAAACGGAGGGGAATAATTTCTTCTTCTCTTTACATCTACAGAAGAGGAGAGAGCCCCATCTTTACATCACAGTCAAAATAAGAGGAGATGCTCACTCTCCGTTATATTTGAGATGGAGTGTGTGGTCGGATTGCTGGTTTCCAGGCCATGCGATAGAGAATTATCTCTTATTTAGTGGCTTGCAGGTTCAGCAGCGTCTCTCTCTTGTATCCCTCTCTGTTTGCTGGTGCGGCAAGGATGTGGGGATGCTGTGATGTCTGATTGAGCAGTCGCTGCTGCCATCGCTCTGTGGGCCTTTGGGACTGCTGGAAAAGCCTAGGCCTCGCTTGTCTGGAGTGCCCCGCCGCTGGCTGAGGCAACGGGCTGGGGAGTTGCGAGGAGCAGAAAGGTGGAGGAGGAAGTGGAGGAGGATGAGAAGCACTCTGAGCCTGCATGCCCATGGGAAGCAGCATGCCCGGCAGCTGTGTTCATCACTCCAGACCTGAGGCTTAGGCTGCTTCTCCATCGTAAGGTGATGCTCTTTGAGCCACGTCTTGTTGATTTTGAAACGCGTACCTAAACCAACAGGAGAACAGGAGTCGAGGCCCTGCACCTCCATGCTATTAAGCGAGGCCTCCTCCCTTTTTGCTCCCTCTGGGTGAACCAGGTCCTTGTTTTTTTCTTTTTCTTGAGGTTCTAAGGATTTGCCTAAACCTGTTTCATGCATGTCCACTGGAGGCAGGTTTGACTTTGATGACGGGGGGTCGTACTGTGGGGGGTGGGAGCAGGGTAAAGCCCATGGCCGAGGGGTCTGCACGGGGCCCCAGGGTCAGGGAGAGTATGCCGGTGCATGGAGTCATGGCTTTGAGGTCCTGGGCGTGTACACGTGGCCCAGTGGGAACAGTTATCAGGGCACCTGGGCACAAGGCAAGAGGCATGGTATCGGAGTGGAGAACAAGGGCCGCTGGGAGTACAGAGGGGAGTGGACGCAGGGGTTCAAAGGTCGCTATGGACAGCTGGAGAGCACAGCCAGTGGGGCCCGGTATGAGGGGACCTGGAGCAATGGGCTGCAGGATGGATATGGAACTGAAACCTACTCTGATGGAGGTAAGGATGCTAAAACTGGAATTTGAGCTTCTGCTTTTACACCAGAGAGCAGTTTAGATCTGATCCAGCATGATCACATGCTGGAGTCTTGTTCCAAGAACTGGTTTTCAGGTCACTAGTGGAACAACTCACCTACTTAGCCTGCTGCTATAATCCACTGTAACACATCTCTACATAAATAACAAGTAGGTCACATCCATATGCATCGATAGATTACTGAGCATGTCGACCAGGCACAGTCCCCTAAGGTTCAGGGAAGACGAGAGGACATTATTTACATAGTATTTATATAGCATTGTATCCGTAGTATTTAGTATTAGTATTATAAGGTGGGTAAGTGTGGTTATGCTGTAGCAGGAAGCTTTCAGCAGGAACCAGACAGCTCCTCTTTGTCAACCATCAGCAGCAACTTCCTCAAGTTCTGCTTCACCTGCAGAATGTAACTAATGTACATCATAAGCAATGTCACTATGAAGAGTTGAAAATACCACAAGGAAAAGCTAAATGATTATAGATCCACAACATCTACACAGAGATGCATGATGACTACAGAGAAACACAAGATGACGCAACACAAACTTCAACCTCTTAAAAGAGACAAAAGTTAATGCAAGACTAAAAATTCTATAAAATATCCAAAACATGTATATCGATGGAAGATGACAGCAAAGATGTGCTTAATGATATAAAGGAGGGACAAAATGACTAACAGGAGAGATAAAATTGCTACAATGAGAGCTAAAACTATCAGAGCTACACAGAATAACAACAAAATGGCCTTTGATGCAAATAGTGACAAAATAGGCAAAAATTTGCAAAAATTACCAATAACAGATCCAAAGCAAATAAAAAGAGACACAAAAGGATTAAAAAGTGATAAAAAATTACAAAAAGTAGACACAAAATAATTACACAAAGTAATTTAAAATGAGTACAAGGAGAGGAATAATACTTATAGTGATCTAAAACAACGCCAAGATACACAAAATGATTAAATGTTATCCAAAATCTTTACACAGACACAAAATAAGTAAAAGTAATTTAAACCAATTATAAGGAGACACAAATGATGGACAGGTTATTCAAAACAAGTACAAGTAAAGACAAAATAATCATAAAATGATCTTAAACGACACAATGTGGACACAATGTGAGTAAAGCAAATTGATTATATGAATAATATTAGACAATTATTAATAATATGAGAAACTTTCATCTCTCTCGCATGTCACCATGGTAACGTAGAGAAAGCAGGTCATCATGTCACGAGAGACTAACAGGTCTTTTGCTCTCTGACTGGCTCTCTCCTTACATCAGTCTCTGTTTCTCTTCCTTGCTTGTGTGTAATATGGAGAGTTTGATAACTGCCTAACCTAGGCCCCCACAGGAAGTTGATAATACAGGTGAGGTTGAGATGGCGTTTGTTGGTGGAGTTGGTCGCCATTTTTAAAATCTCTCCCAGTTAGTTACATTGCCATAGAAGCTGAGTGGCGTGATAGCTGTACCCCTCTCTTGCGCTCACGTGGAAGATCTATATTTTCCATAACCCAGTTAATGCACACACACACACAAACACACACACGCACACAAAACAATACTAATACTTAACAAGATTTAGTAAAAGTGAAAACGGTGCATATTTGAGCCCCCTTTAAATGCATGTTTTAATTCAGTACCACGGACAGCTCCACATCCACTACATGCTCACGCAGTAGCTGCTAATGGAACTAAACCTAAGAACGGAGACCTTAGAAGACAAAGTAAACAGAGCAATAGATACAAGTTTTATAGTGTAGTGTTTGTCTCTCACTATAAATACTATGAATACATACTCTTTCTACAGTATAGTGGCGTGAAAAAGTATAATCAGTACAAATCCTGCTTTCCGTACAGTGTATCCGTTTGTTTTCTCTGGGTATTCCTGCTTCTTCCCACAGTCCAGAGTCTAACCCATGTGTAGCTGAATATTTGCTGGGATAGGCTTTTCAGTCCCAACCCACCCAGAACAGGATAAGCAGTTACAGTGAATGAAAAGAGGCATACATGTTAGTTAGCATCTAGATCAACAGTTGGAAAAAAAATGCTAAGGGTAGCTCTGCCAATTTTACCAGCAACCAAACCCTCCCGACAGCTGGAGATACGTCTCTGACATGACTGTCGGGGAATTTTCGTCCTCTCTTCTTTAGTTCAGTGCAGCCACAATGTAGGGTTCGTCCAGAGCATCTCAATGGGGTTGAGGTCCAGACTTTGACTAGACCACTCCAAAGGTTTTATTCCATCTAAGCCATTTAGAGGTAGACTTGTGCTGCATTCAAACTGAAAGAGTCAAGCCGAGGTGAGTAGTTGTAAATCCAGACGCGCAACCACGGATGACACGTAGGCTACGGCACGAGTTTGTGTTACTCAGCACATTTGCTAATTTGAATATTTTCAACTTGCGAGAGGAATTCAAGTGACGTGAAAGCCTATCAGCGTTAAGATTCTCCAAATGTCCCATGTCTGAACGATACTAGAGTGAAAGGAGGAAAGAAACATTATCGGTATTATTCCCAGAAGACAAGGGCGTTTTTTCCCCGGCTTTGTGTCATTCACACAATTTATCAAAATGATCCCGGTCGACATTTGCATGAATAGAATAGAGAGAAAATCTGCATTGTGTACAATTTGAATTTCCCATTGTGACTTTTATTGTATGCCTGTTTGTCTCTCAGGAACCTACCAGGGTCAGTGGCTCGGCGGGATGCGTCATGGCTATGGCGTGCGGCAGAGTGTACCGTACGGCATGGCAGCCATCATCCTCTTCCCTCTGCGAACTTCCATAAATTCCCTTCGTTCCGAGCACAGCCATGGCCCTCCGGCTGTGTTGGAAGACGGTACCGCCACCTCACCAACAGACGGGGTGGTGGCTGGGCTGGCCGGGAGCCCTGTGGGACGAGGGGGGTTCGCACTGACGGCTCCAAGTGAAGCTGAACGCCAGAGGAAAAGAAAAGGCCGCTTCCGCCAGTCCATACTGAGTGGCCTGAAGCTACGGCGTTCTGAGTCCAAAAGCTCCTTGGCCAGTCAGCTTAGCAAGCAAAGCTCCTTCTGCAGTGAGGCTGGTATGAGCATCGTCAGCTCGGCTGCATCTGACATCCACTCCAACGCTAGTGAGAATGAACAGGGTGCTCCTGTGGATGCCACTGTCACAGAAATGTATGCTGGCGAGTGGCGTAGCGACCAGAGGGCTGGCTGGGGTGTCAGCAGGCGCTCAGACGGCCTGCATTATGAAGGTGAATGGGCCACAAACAAGAGGCACGGGTATGGCTGCACCACATTCCCTGATGGCACCAAAGAAGAAGGAAAGTACAAGCATAACGTGTTAGTTGGGGGCAAACGGAAGAACCTAATCCCGCTGAGGGCCAGTAAGATCAGAGAGAAGGTGGACCGCGCCGTTGAAGCCGCTGAGAAGGCTGCCGACATCGCCAAGCAGAAAGCCGAGATCGCCATGTCAAGGTCAGATTTACAGCAAAATATTTGGAGGACCGGCAAGTATTGAATCGTTTCTGCTTCAAAAGTCATAATATCACCAAAGTATTACAGGCACAGAATATATCCGCGTGAATAGATTAAAGTAATTCGGATACTCGCGTCGTGTTCAGTTTGATATCAGCATTATGCGATTAAAACATCACCACAAAGTAGGGAGCCCCACAGAGTTCACATGAGAAAAAAATCACGTAATAACGTAAATCTCTGTATTCTGCTCCGTAAATAGGCAAGTCTAGTCCGCCAGGTTTGTCCCAGTAAGAATCTCTGGCCCCGGACTCTGAATAATTAAGATGATTGTATTTACTTGTGGTGTTGCCGTGCGGTGCTTCTAAAATATTGCTTGTTGTCTTCTCTGAATACAAAGTAGTTCCACACCATAGAATATTAAACTTTTTTCGGGCAAATGGTAAATGAACTGTACTTATGATGCACTTTTCCTGGTTGATCAACTACGCAAAGCGCTCTACAACAAAAAACAGCATTCACCCACTGACACAAACATTCAAACAGTGGTTTCAGAGGTTACAATGCAAGGCATCATTCAAACACCAATGGAACAGCCACTGGTAGCAACTTTGGGTTCAATATCTTGCTCAAGGATACCTCAACACATATCAGACTGAAGGGGCCGGGGATCGAACCATCGACCATTCGGATAAGTGGACGACCGCTCTACCTCCTGAGCCACCGTCGCTCATGGGTTATAGTTGGATTCATCTCTTTCTTATTCGCATCAATGGGGTTTCCTCTGGTGGCTCTTTTTCCATTCCATTCCATTTTCTTATTCAGGGTCGGGCGGCGGTGGCTGCAGGCTAAGTTGTGTCACACTTGCCCGGCCTAGGGAATTTTTTTTGGCTAATTTACTTGTAGTTTTCTCTCATAGTGCCGGACAGCTTTTCCCCAAGCAAATCCGCTAGTTTACAGCTCTTGCTCTCACTGTTACTTTCAGTTTGTGCTGATCTGCATCACCATGTTCTCCGTAGTTGAAAGAGAAAGTGTGAACTCCTTTTCGATGCATGTGATATTCTGAATGAAAATGCTGCAGACACTGTGTACTTCAAAATGAAATGGCATAGACAAATGAATCAAGATCGCAGTTTTATTACCAATTAGTTGCCCAGCCCTCACTTTCAGCGTATGGATCACACTGCTAACGTCAACTTCATTTGTATGTCTAAAAAATAATTTTGGATCCCAAATACATGACTGTTTTTCTCATTCTGTGCTCCAGCAGTTAAGAACTCTGGGACCTGCATCGATTCTACGATACAAAATGCAAAAGGAGAACAGTTTTGGTTACAGTTGTCCTTTGAGTAGTAAAAGATAATATGTCACTAGAATGTATCATCCCATTCCTGTTCTACCACCTCTTCCTATCGCTCCTTTTATAAATACTTTTATTCAGTGCTGTTTCTACCGCTACTGCTGACTCAAAGAATAACCAGCTCCATTAGGGTTTGGTATGCATTTACCTGCGATTGTAGCTCAATTAAGGTGCAACTTCCTGCTTTAGTAGGGCTTTGTAAAGAGGGTGATTAATACCAGCTGAAGGCTGTTTGATTGAAATGTTGCTGTCTGTTCCTGTTCAGGATGAGCCATGCTCGTGGGAAGGCAGAAGCAGCTGATGGTGTGGCACAGAAGGCCATGGAGGAGTGTCAACTGGCCCGGATAGCTGCAAAGGAGCTCTCGCCCTCTTTTCACATCTATGGGAATGGTGAGTAGATACGATTTGCCCGAACGTGTTTGCTAAGTTTGTGCTTTCACACATACCCTTTCATTTTAACGTCATGAATTTGTATTAACTGAAAGTGTCTCTGAAAGTGTATCTTTATCAGCAAGATGTCTTGAAAATATGTCAATAGATTTTGATGAAATTTGTGTTAGGGTAGATCTCGGACCAAGAGAAGTTCATTAAATGATGTGGTTGGAATGGTGGACACACGGCCGTACACAGTGTTCTAGAAATATCGAGGTACAAAACACGAGATTCCTAGGGGTTTTGGGAGGCATAATCCCCCGAAACCTTTTTGATTTCCCTGATCTAAATTTGTGTATTTCAAGTGTAAAACAGAATATGATTCAAATTAAATGTTGAAATGAATAATCCACCCTACAATCTGGAAGCTCATGTAGCCAGACTAATTGTGCACAGGTTCAGGAAGTCAAGGTAAGTGCACGTTCATGCTATTCTCAAGCGGCTGAGCATTCTCAGTTTCAAATAGCAAACAGCAGTGGTATAAAGAGAGGAATAATGTTTGATCAACAGAGCAGAGTGATTAGAAACAAGTGAAATGAATGTGATATGTCAAACATGGACTAACCGGGAAAAGGCTGTTACAAATACGATCAGAGATAAAAGACTGGCTCACTTGCTGATTTGCTGAATATTTAAGTTTATATATGTGAATATATAATTTTATATATATATATATAATTTTATACATATATAATATAGTCTGTGTGTGTGTGTGTGTGTGTGTGTGTGTTGGCATCTACAGTGTGTTTGTGCACGCACAGCATGTGTGTATATGTGTAACTCATTTTCACATCCCTTTCAACCTTTAACACTAACTGAATTGAAAGAAAGCATGTACACTTTGGTTTAAGTTAAAATGTCTGACTTTAGATGGAATATGTATGAACTAACAAGCAAGTTAATTAATCCCGGTCAACCAGCGAGCATCATGAATCATGAGCTCTGTTTAACTTAGCATGACGTGTAGAGCTATTTGTGAGATGATATCTTCGGAATAACGACGTTAAACTATCAGCAGTACACTGGTAAACTTCTGCCATTAACTGGATCACCACGTTCGATTGATTAAGCTTAGAACACACACACAGACACACACTCAGGCAATGATGCTGGTTTTCAAATGAGGAAGTGCAACAACTTTGGCATTGCACATTATCGTTTGAGAATGAAAGTGGAGTTTTTTTAGGAATCTCGGAAAAAATACACCTCAATGGCTCTTCTCTTTTTTAAGACAATGTATTTGTGCATGGTCCCTGACACAAATAAACTTCATAAACAAAACTGAATTAAAAACGGAAAAAGAGAAAATATGCTTTTAACCAGATTTAGCTACTAGCTAATTTCCAACTGTGGTCCCAGGGCTGGTGAGAGAGAATAAAGAAGAGAAATAATCTAAAGATAAATGTATACATTCCTAAAAATAAAAATCAAGACACCAAAAGAAGACTATAAAGAGCTATTACTTAAAATCTATTTATCATCATTATTGATATATTTTGAAGCGCAGGGAAAACAGTTGTGCCAAACCTGACATTAACAAATTGCAACAAAAAATAAATCTGCAACAGCACAAGCACAGTGTCAGTTATTACAAAAAATATCGAAGAACATATTGTTAAGGATAAAGGTGTATTCATACAAGCAAGTAACAGCGATTAATAGAACATGAACCTTTTTTCAAATTTTGTTATTCAGCATGCAACTCACATAAACACACTGCAGTTGGATTGGAGCCAAACCTCATTGGTTCTGTTCTCCTGGTGTTTTCACAGGGCTTGAATGTCAGAGGCCCAAGCACCAGGATGTCAAGGACAAAGACCATGAAGTGATATCCACAGGAACGGACAGTCCGGAGCTGTGCACTCCAGATACCACGCCACCTGTAATAACACCTGAACCCAGCCCCGTGTTGAGCGTACCCACCTCGCCCCCCCACAGCCCGCCCAAGCATGCCCATCGTCCGAGAAATGCTTGCTTCATGCGCCAGAGTGCTGTTGACGATCAGGGTGGGACTGAGATCCAGGTACTTGTGGAAGGGCGGGGGATTGATCTACCAAGGGGAGGGGCTAACAATTGGACTGATGACATGTATGCAGACCGAGGAGGCAGCAGCCGCTCCACCACGCCCTCTCGTCTGGAGGAGCACGAGTGTCAAATTAATGGCCACGAGCAAGCTCCTGTATCCAACCACAAACCACGAGAAAAATCCTTGTCCGATCACAAGCCGCGGGACCACAGAGCATGGGAACAGTCCCTGTCCAACCAAAAACCCTCCAAGCATGCCTCCTCCAATCATAAGTCAAGGGAGCATTCGTCCTCCAATCACAAAATATGGGATCATTCTTCCGCTAATCACAAAACCTGCGAACAAGCCTCTTCCAACTACAAGCCGCAGGTTCACATTTTATCCAATCACAAAGCCTTGGAACATAACATGTCCAATCACAAGACCGCTGAGAATGCTTCTTCCAATCACAAGTCCCAAGATTATATGTCCTCCAATCACAACGCAAAGGACCATGTCTCCTCTAGTTACCACCCTCGAGAGCATGTCTACTCCAACCACCACCCAAAGCCGCACAACCCCTCCAACCACAGGCTTCATGAGCATGCTGTAATTGACCAAAGGCTAGATGGCCCCACCGGGGGCTGGACTCCTGAGAGCACCCATAGGTGGAGCCCTGCCCACTCTCGCCTCACAGAGCAGGAAGAGGAGCGGATGAATGACTATACGGTTGATATGAGGCTTCAGTGTGCGGACTCGCAGTTATCTCGGGGGCTGGGCCAGGAGTCCCCAGCCCCCAAAAACAACAGGCTGCGATCCAGAGGGCTACGCCCCGTCAGAGAGGGATCCATGGACTCCGTACAGATGCTGGACAACCTGAATGTGGGGGCAGAGCTGGAGGAGTGGCCGCTGCACAGGGACCTCACCCTCTCCCCTCCCCTAAAGTCTCAACCCATCACTCTGGAGCAGGAAGGAGAGCATCTCACCCTCAAATCAAATTCAGTGAGTCATCAGTTGAATAATAATAAATGATAAATAAACATGCCTGGAGGTAAGTGGAATGATAAAAAAAATTCTACATGTTTATTAACAGTTTTATCTCAACTACCAGAAATCTCTCAGTCCTAATCTACAAATGAAAATTAGATCTGATAAAAGCGCTTATTGCTGCATCTTCTGCAGAGCTCTGATGCAACTTCCTGGTCGCAGGTAAACACAGAGGTCTGCAGAGGTCATCTGTTCTCGTTGATCTCGTCTAGCTGTGCAAGCAATTTAAATTCCACATTTCATATGTAAGTGTTATCAGTTCCCCCTTTTTTTCTCTCCTTTTTTTTCTTTGGTCTCAATCCAGTGCCAAATGTTCGTTTTTGTTATTTTTTATCATTTAGTCACAGTATACTGTTTTTATCCAAGTTTTTGTCTAATTTAAGTCAACAAAAATCAAAAGTAACTTAATCTACTCTTCTTCTTTTTTTTTTTTTACACAAAAAGTGTTTAAACTCTGGGGGAATATATCCAGACATGGAGCGTGTTCTGATTTGCATATTTATTTTGAACCACACCCAGCTCCAAACCAGTCCGCCTGGCCCCTGTTTGAGGGGAACAGTTTCTTGACTCCCAGGCTTAGCAATACATGTTTTATTCATGTCTGCAAAAATCTGACACGCAACATAAGAAAGGAGTTTAGCCAGCCATTTCAAATCAAAGGAAAACAACAGTTTTAAGGAGAAAAATCTGCAAAAAAGGAAATAATAATAATAATAATAATAATACATTTAATTTATAATGCACTTTACATTTGGATCAAATCTCAAAGTGCTAAATGACCTAACGTTGGTGAAAAAAGCTGTTTTGGTCACTTTCATCATGACAGAGTTGAAACTCAGATCAGAATCTAAAATTATTCCCGGAAGGGTTACGATTACGATTTAATCTCAAGAGCCGAATACCTACATTTGCAGGAGAGTAAATCTTTTTTATTTCTGGGTCCAACTAGTGGCAAACAGGGCCAAACGTAATACAACTTAAGAAACCACATGTAAATAGGCAAAACACAAGCAAATTAAAAAAAATCTTCATCAATTTGACAACACATCAGTAGCAGCAGTCGGAAAAGAAAAAAAAACATATGAAGAAAATCGCTGCAAATTCCGTCACACACACACTTTAAGAAAATCTCTGTTAAAGCCACAACACAATGGAAATGTTTCCAGAGGACACTTTCAAGTAATGCACACATCTGAGCTGAAATACTAATGTTTTCGGTTTAGGTTGACTCCGGTAACTTAAGTCACAATCCACGACCAAAATAAGCGCGTCCGTGTGCGCGCATCACTATCAACTGTCCACTGGTAACACTTGGGTTGTGTTTTTACTTATGTATTGTGTTGTGGTATTTGCAGTGCGTTCTCATAATTGTGCTCATGTTTCCCCCTGTCAGCCGCTGTAGGTTTGTAGTGAAATATAATGCTGTGTGTCATCAGCACAGATATGAAAACTAATACTATACTCCATGATGATGTCACCTTACAGGAGCATATACAGTATAAACAAAAAAAAAAGAAAAAAAAAAGAAGAAGTGGACCAAGACAACTCGCCTGAGCAATACCAAAAGGCATATCATCTTTCTCAGACTAAATAACCCCCATCAAAACAGAGAATTTTCTCCTTGAGATGTACAAACGAGACCCCTCTTAAACAATCCCATAGATAACCAAACTATTACGGGACCTCTACTAATAGGTGTTATGACATAATGTGGAGGCCGAGCTGCCTTGTCGGAGGTTTCCTCGCTGAGGTTACTGTCAAGTTTATGCTTTAACATGTAAGCTTAAGGCATGAGGAAGAAAAACAGTATCACTAATTCATGGACTATTTAATTAGTTGCACAGCATCATATTTTATGAATTGACCATGAGTTTTATCGGTTAAACCAATTAAGATCTCAACTAACTACTTCTTTTCTTCTTCTTGTTTTTCAGGGCTCCAGCTCTATCCTGGTGGTTATGGTCATTTTACTCAATATTGGAGTAGCCATTCTTTTCATTCACTTCTTTATTTAAGCTTATACAGATATGATCTACTAAGACTTATTGATAACAGCGGTATATTATATTAGTACCTACTGAGAAGGACATTCTGCCTATTCGACTGGAGCCCACAGCCCAACTGACGGACACAGCAGAGCCTTTCTATTGTTGCTACTGATCTTTTCACCATTTCAGTTTATATGAACACGTCATCCCTTTGAAATGATTATGTTGAGCTTGCAACCATGGAAAAGAAGTGAAAGAAAGGGGAAGAATGTAGCTTTAAGCTAGTCTCGGGATACACGTGCATGGTTGTCCACCAGCTACTGGTAGATGGAGAACACTGGAGATGGCACAGGCCTTTTTGCCCATTTTTCAATCACACCAGACAAGAATAAAGCAACCCTTGTTTCTTGGTGATTTCATGAGCAACATGCTAACCAACAGCATGGCACTCTAAGTCCATCCTCAATCCCTCAGACAATAACTCCTCTGCCTTTAAGGCCTCATCTGCCAGTCTCTACCCCTCTTGGCACTATGCTCTACATACAGAATTATGCTGCAAGATTAGATCCATTTTAAAGGGCTCCGTCATTATTCTTTTCTCCACTACGAACTACACAAATGCACACAACCATTGCATGAGGCTGTGTGGGGTTTCAAAAGTGCATTTTCTATCCCTTTAACATCACTGTTTCTGTCCACATTTGTACGCACTCGCACTGGTTATCCCCTCCTGTCAGCAGGGATTTGGGAATAGGCACCTTTTGCCAAAATCAGAGTCAATTTTGAATAAGATGTCAGTGTCTTGTGTTTCCCAATAACAGACTGAATCCATCTTCAGTCTGGAACCAGGCAGACACAGACACGGATACTGTACCTGTAAGGTGTGGCTTTTGTAGCGGTTTGGGCTTTCATTCACATGACGATGACGTTTCAGTAGCCTGATAATGAGAGTGTTATCTTTTGAAAATACTACTGTTATCATTGCTATGCAAGCAAACCATTCTTGTGAAGATTGTGTGGACAAGGCCAGATTATGTCTATCTCTTCCATTACTGTTTGCTACTCACTAAACCAAAACTCGTATATAAACTGAAAATTATCCAGTGCTGACATTCATATTATTTAAGTGATCGTGCAGCGCGACTTCAAACAAAGAATACAAAACCACAAACAGATATCATCGCCTAGAATCTCGCCTTAGGAAGTTTGTTTTGTTTGTTTGTTTAAAGCAAGGTACTATTTTGTTTGGTTGATTCAGAGAATAATAATAAACTCAATTTATAGAGAACTTTTTATACGAAGGATAAAGAAGAACCCACCTCTCTTTTAGCTCCTGCAGACTGTTAAGTAGTTTTAGATCGTAGTTACAAAAAGCCCCGCTGCATATTGTCTTCTGTTTATAGAGCCCAGCATTAGGGAGCGTGCTGAGTATTATGAAACAATAAAGAACCGCAGTGTGGACAAGCTGCAAACACTTTATAAATAAAGATTTATTCTAAAAGATACAGGGAGTAAATGGAGAGAACTTAAAACACTCTCTTCATATTTTAGTTATAAAGTCGAGCAGCACAGGGTGCAGAATAAGTTTTAAATTGTCATTAATTATATTAAAATGGAATAGACACAGCTTTACGTTGGGAATATCTATAAGGTGGTTTGTGACCAAAGCAGAATGCCACGACTATTGGCCACCTTTTTTTAAAAGGCAAGGGGACATTTTTCCGCAAATCCGCTGTCATGTAAACGTTGACTAAGCCTCGAGAAACTTCTTGAATTTATTGTTAACACATTCACACTTCACTGCTGACACACGGAGGAGGATTCAGCCTTTCCCCTTTGTACAGCCTTGAGACTGTTATGTTATGTTATAACCACTAATTCTACTATATACGTGTATGTGACATTATTATTCAAGTTTGTTACTTTTTGCAGTTTGCAAGATAGAGAGAATGCTGAGTGCCTCGTATTTATTCATTCTCCAAAATTTATTTAAACCCCCCCGAGATAAAACACCAGGCTATGAGGAAACAAGCAACCTTCAGCGTTTAGAATGGTGATCCACCGGCCCACCCTTCATCCCTGCCACAGACCTCCCTATCACCCTGAAATGGCATGCACTGTTTTCTCTCTCTCTCCCAGTCTCCCTTTTGGACCAGTCAAAAAGGGAAAAATGGGGTTTCTACGGTGTCACTTCCAGACACTTTTTGGGCCAGATGAGATTTTTTTCAGCATGTTTGTTCAGCCTGCTCAATCTGGTGTCAGTTTGTGAGTTTCTTCTCCCTCTTGTCTCTTCTATCCAGCAACACAAGGCTACGTGAGACAAGGAGAGCAGTGTAAAATAAACGCTAGCTTTTAACTCTCAGTTCAAACTGAAATGTCCTGAGTTTATGAATGATATTAAAAAGAAACTCTCTGCTACTGTATGTTTTATACTTCGCACTCAGTGGCATCATCATGTTGTGACATCATTGCATGCCCGAGCATGCTCTTTCTTACTCTTTGGTTTATGAGGTTGTTTCGAAGTTAATGTGGAGAAAATAATGAAATGTTTGAAATGAATGAGTTTGATGTGACTATTCCTGTTGCTGTCTCTCTTCACTCAATCCAATTGTCCATCCATTTTCTTCCTCCTACCTTGGTTGGGATCATGGTTGTAGCAGGCGAAGCAAGGCGACACTCTGCCCAGCAACATGAAATGATCAGATATGATACAACTGTATTTCAGTTTACACTGAAATTAATTTTGCGTATGAGATTTATACACAGAGTAAAAACGTAGTTACACGTGAGACAACATTTTTAAGACATTTAAACCAGAGCAAACAATCAGGAACAATTCGATTTTTGGATTCAGATCTCAGATGTTAGCACTCTACGTTTTTGGTTTGGCAACCGGATAAATTTATGTTTAAAGGTTTTCTTCAAACTGCTTTTAAATTTAAGGACTTTCATTTTGCGTATTCAAGGGAAGAAGTTACTGTTCTCCATTCAAAACATGCAAGGGTTCTGAAGTTCTGAAGAGTCTGAACATCTCCCCAGTTGGATGTATATGGAACTCCTTCCAGGGAAAGCTAAAGGTTCAGCAGATTCTCAAACCTCCTCCATAGGATGTTTTCTTTTTCTACCTCCTTCCTCTCTGGTAGCATTTTGGGAATCGTAGCAATCCTTCCAGAGAGCTTGCCCGTCTGATGGAGTTTTTAAAGCCTCTTCAGAAACTTAATAGTTTTAGTTCCGGTAAAATACAGGGGCTTCTAGCATTGTAAGGGATTGTTTAAGACAAGATTATTTAAGACAAGATATGGCCCAGTGGATACTGGGCCATCCCTAATGCTGGAAACACATGTTTGGGACCCAAAGGTGCTCCTTTATCTGACAATTTATAATGAAGGATGAAGGATCATTTTATGAATCCCCCAGGGGCTAATTGTTGTGCGTCCATGATAAGACAACAACAACAATGAATTAACATCCAGAAGTCAGGAAAACAATGCAACAGAAAAACAACAGTCAGTAATCAAACAGATGCTAAACATAATGATACATAGTTGCCAAAGTCTATGAAAATAATATAAAATATGGGCTCACTAAGACAAGAATAAAACAGTTTCATTCAAGTGTTGTCCACATTCAAACTATGAAGTTTATCTGCTGGTAAGCTTTCCTACACCCAGGGTCCACCTGGGGTTTGTCAAGTTATTTATACTGGTCAACAACCTTGACAGCTTGGTTGTCAGTGCATACTGGGGAGATGATAATGGGATTCTTCCTACAGTCAGTAATCATTTATTTTGTCTTGGACACATTAATGTCCAAGAAGGACAACATGCACGGCTTCAACAATTCAGCCACCATAGGGGCATTGTCACAGACGATACGATTGAGGAGTAACACAAAGATAATCCCTTATTCCTACAATGCAATCTCTTTTCCACAAGATAAGAGCTTGTTCCCAAGATGATTTATTGTTTCTGTAAGATTTTAACTGGGGGACACAAGATCATTTCCTAGTTCATACAATATAATAATAATAATAATAATAATAATACATTTAATTTATAACGCACTTTACATTTGGATCAAATCTCAAAGTGCTACAAAGTAAAAGCAGATAAAAACATCAATAAAAAATATAATAATAACTATATAAAAACATGACCAAAAAGCCGCAATGTTATTAAAAGTTATAGGTTCTGATAAAAAGGAAAGTTTTAAGTCCTTTTTTAAATGTCTCATTCGTCTGTGGAGCCCTCAGATGGTCAGGGAGGGCATTCCACAGACGAGGGGCAGCAGAACAGAAGGCCCGATCACCCATGGTGCTGAGCTTAGTCCGGGTAAGGAGGAGGCGCTATGAGTGGGTAGAACGGAGGGGTCGTGTTGAGGTCAGTGGGGTGAGTAGTTCTTTTAGGTAGGGGGGTGCGTTACCATGGATGCACTGGTGAGTGAGGAGAGAGATCTTATAATCAATCCTGGTGGAGATGGGAAGCCAATGAAGGGAAAGAAGAACGGGGGTGATGTGTTCGTGTTTACGAACATATTGAAGTCTTTGAAGACTTTTATCAGGGATCCCGATGAGAAATGCATTACAGTAATCCAGTCTGGAGGAGACAAACGCATGGACCAGCTTTTCAGCATCACTCAAGGTGAGTGAAGAAGAGAGTTTGGGAATAAAATATTATATAATAATAATATAGTGTATATTATATTATTATATTATATTATATTATATATAAATATATATATATATAATATATAATATAATATAATATCTTGTTCCCACAAGATAATAAATCCTAACATGCTCCTACGATAGCTTTTTCCCAAAATATGACATTGATCCCACAAGATTATTTCTTCTTCCCTCAAGATAATTACTTGTAGCCAGATAGTTATCTTGTTCGAACAAGATAACTTATTCGCAAAATACAATAGCTTGTTCCCACAATATAATATCTTCTTCCACAAGGATAGTAACTTGTTCCTACAACATGATAGGTTGTTTCGCAAAATATAAGACATTGATCTCACAAGATGATTTCTTGTTCCCAACAAGATTATAACTACAGCACACAAGATTTCCATGTTCCCAGAGTATAAAATCTTTTTCCCACAAATAAATAACCTTTTCCCACAAAATGATTTCTTGTTCCCACAATATAATAGCTTGTTGCAAAAATATAAGATGTTAATACAAGATTTTTTCTTGTTCCCACAAGATTACAACTTGGGCGCACTGTATAATTTCCTTCTTCCTTCATTACAATAACTTGTTCCCACAGAATAATAACTTGTAACCAGGTAAGTATGGAGCTGGGATGATGGCGGGTCAGAAGACCAATCGTCCACTAATCTTAAGGTCAATGGTTCAATCCTTGCTCAAGGAACCCGAAGTTGTTCCAAATGACTGTTCCATTGATGTGTGAATGATGGCATGAATGGTTCTTGCTCGTAAATAGCAGGTGGTGCTTTGCATGACATCATTAGAGTGTGAATGGGTGAATGCTTGTAAAGCAGTTTGAGTTGTCAAGCAGACTAGAAAAGTGCTATATAAACACAATCCTGTAACCATTTAGTTCCTGCAAAATAATAGCTTGCTCACACAAGAGAATGGCTTGTTTCCAAAAGAAAATAACTTGCTCCCACTATATAATATCTTGTTCCCACAAGATAATGACTTGTTCTCACAAGATGACAACTTGGCTGCACAGAGAACTTTTGAAGATTTTAATTAAGACAACCATTTTGGGGGGAATTTGTATAGAAGCCGAGAGTGGTCATGGCATTTTTTATAATGTTATTATATTGTGATAATGAGTTAGTTAAGGTAAGTAAGTCATATTACAAGAAAACAAAACGTTGTGTTCTTAAATCAGAGATCAAAAGGCTACATAGGGAGGTGATATCTTGATAACGTTAGCAACTGATTTAAGATGAAAATGTCCGATCAAGTAGTAAACATTATTGATTAAAACATCAGATTCTGCTTTGACCGAGGAAAGAGATACGATAGGATGAGATGAGAGGCGACAAGATGAGATAAGACTTTAGTAATCCCTAGGGGTAATTACTTTGTTACAGCAGCATACATGAACGGTAAGTAAACAAATACACAATGGACAAAATAGAAACGGAGATAGTGAACGAAGAGTACTGAAAAGACAATAAATCAAATACTGTGAGAATGTAAATGCATGTAACAAGAGATTCCCAGAAGATAAATATGAATCATGTAGCAGTAAAGTGTCCAAGCAGTAGTCCAGTCTGGTGATACATAGTAGTGATGCTTTGCTGTGCAGGCTCAAGCCCCCTGCAGTGCAGACAATGAATGAATGAATGATATGATATAGCCTTAATTTATATAGCACCATTAATAAATGTGTGAAAAATGCTTTGACAGACTAGGCAAAAATAATTTTATTTACCTACCTATTTGTTCTCACAATATCTTGTTCACAAATAACTTTTTCAAAAAGATACAAGATAATATCTTCAAGATCATAAATCAAATGTTCCAATAAGAAAATAACTTGTTTAATCACAAATAACTTTTTCCAACAGCTTAACTTGTTCCCACAAGATAATTATTTTTACACAGAAGAAAAAGATCACCTTACTGGTCTATGCATGATCTCAGAGTGGAATAAGTGTGCGTTTTGAAAACTTTTAATATTTTGGAGTAGTTTTTGCTTCTTTCTTAGGTAATTTGAATATTTTAAACAAAGGATTGTTTTATATTTGTGTGGTTTTACGTTAAACAAAACAGCGTTGCAGGTGTTTCCGGATTGAAGGGATAGAATACTCCCCCCTACTGTCAAACTCATGAATTACATCTGCTGAAACCTTAAAAGGTGGCCTTTGTGTTGGTTTAAATGATTTTGAAGCAAGTTCTGGGAGCACCTTTTCTCTACTCCGGTTAGTTTTTGATGGACCGGTTTTACCACCGACATGTAGCGGCGGCAGCCCCCCGGCGACAGCTCACTGCGTGGCGGCTTCCGGTGTCCGTCCGTCTGCACTCTGCAGGAGGATGGCGTCCGGCTTGAACCGCATCCCCTCCTCCACTGCCGGTCCTCTGAGTCCCAAATATACTTATGGTTGTCGAGCTCAGTGTGAAGGCGTCAGTGAAAAGCATCAATAAGCCTCTGGAGTAAGGTATGGTATCTTTATGTTTTTGTAAATTGTACTTTTTGTGTGCAAGGCTCCAGAAGGTGAATTTCCCCCTGCAGCTCCGGGGAGGCCTAGCTTGATTTGAGGTCCGTTTTCCTTTCATAAAGCAGCATCTTTAACAGGGAGGCTGGTGCCGCGAATGCCTCATTGTGTTTTAGTAATGAGAAAGGGATTATTGTCCAACTAATCAGGTGAATGAGTTTCACAATGAGAGATGAGTTAATCTGGAATGATGTTAAATAGTATTAGCTGTAGCTAGCAGTTAGCCGCAAGCTAACCATACTACGGCTAGGGCATTTCCCACCCCACTCTGTCTGTGGTTGGTTAATAAATATTGAGGTGGTGATAATTGGTTTGAATTAGTGTCAGGGTATGTGTTTAAACCAATCGGAGACTGAGTAGGGCGGGTCCTATCGTCGCCATAGTAGGATCCGCAAATTTAAACGGTTAGCTAAGCTGCTCCAGTTTGACAAGCTAACATCATGGAAGGAAACAATATTGAAATTCATCAAGTTGATGTCATCCATCCCATGAGAAAGAATCAAGAATAGGGATTTAATGTTATGTTTAATTTTTTTTTATCACCAACATTCCGTTGGACGTAGAAAGTAAGAAGAAATTGCGTTGCCGATTTTGCGTTTTCAGGAAATAGACCAAGCCCAATAATGGTTTTGCTGGTGCGTTTCTTGTTTTTGCATGTTTCCATCATTTCCCCATATTATCAGTCTGTGAAATGTCAACACGTTCTCATGATGATTTTGTCTGCTATTTTTAATATAGTTTCAACCCCGAGACAAATTTCCAAAGTAGTGTTTATTAAATAATAATAAACGTTTTTGTTTTTTTTATAAAGCACTTTTCAAAAATATATGTACATATAATATTGTTTCAAATTGCTTTACTGGACAACATAATGTATAAATAAAAGATACTCAATAATCAAATTCATTGATAGTATGTTGAGATGCATCCTATGCTATGTGAAAAACAGCAAAAATAATAATCATGAAATGATTAAAATGGACTATCAAGAAAACTGAATGCATTTAAAAGGGCGTTAGAAATTAGTTATTTGCACCGAAACCCAGGTAAAAGTGCTCTCATAGAAATAAAGTAAGCAGACCGATTGAAAGCATGAATGGATGGTTATTAAAATACTTGGATTTCTATTTTTAAAGTGGGAATTAGACTCATCTTACCAAAATGCAGATAAAGCCTTAAATGCTATTTTACTATTTGGAGTCTTCCTGAAAACAAGTATGTTTTTCCCAGTAGAAATATCAGTGATATCACTATACTGAGTATTTGCATTTAAAACTGTATAAATGCTCCATAAATCTCTAAATCATCATAGCCAGCTTTTATTTCACGTACCTAACGTATCAACGTCCTGCTGACATTTTGACGTGTGACACTTATGATTTCAGGTCACAGCAAACAAACATTTTTAATTTACTAGCACTTTTCAAATTGAGGATACAAAGTGTAAGGACAAAATAATTTTGACAAATGACAATTAGTGATTACATTTATTGACAGTATAAAGAGATAATGAGTTTGGCCTAAGCCTTAGACTATTATCCTTCACATAACGTTAACAGGACACCACTGTGGCAAAGTGGGTCACGCACTTTGATCCCAGCAAGAGGGTTTCATATTCAACCAACTCTTGGGTTCTTGGTGTGTAAAGTTTGTATGCTCTCCCTGTGTTTGAGGTGGTTCTCTCCAGGCAGACCACCATCAGATCAGCCGGCTCAAAGTTATAGTATTTTGGGGAAAATTATCGTACGCATCAGATCTGACTCAAAATTCCTGTTAAAAACTCATGTTTTTAAGCCTGGAGATGATGAAGCGCACTTTTTGACGCTCGCATCCTCCTCTTCGCCATCTGACCCTTCATCCTCATATTCCGTGCTTATTGTTAAACGACGCCGTGCGCACAACGCCGTGCGTCATTTCGTCATCACAGCATTTTGATTGGCTGGAAAGATGTCACGGCTTATACATTTAAAAGTGATCAAATTACGAATTTATATTGCATTTGCCAATTTTTGGCCAAAATCACCAAATCAAATCTCCTGTCTACACCATGATAAAACAGTTTATACCCTCCCCTAATGCTTGTACCCTTGCTGTCTTTCCACCTGATCTCTTGGAAACAAAGAATATCTACCTTACTTCTCTCCATCGTATCAGCTTGCTCTCTACCTTTTGCTGTCATTGTGCTAACATTCAAAGTTCCTACTCTCACTCCTACACTGCTGCCTTTCCTCATCATTCCCTTCCACGACCAACATTTAACATAGTTTCCGCTCGCACCCTGCTCGTTAGTAATGCCAGTGGCGGTTGCTGTTAACCAGGGCCCCAACCGATCCACTTTGGAAGGATCAGTTTTGTGTTGCAGATTTGATTTGGCATAAGTTTAGGTTATGCCAAATCATATCCCCTTTTTTCCAGGCTTTGTACTGGCACTGGAAGTACACTGGCTTTGTGGCTGGATTTGACCTTTTGTGCCTGGGTTTGACCCCTTTCTGGCTGATATGACTAATCAGTGTAAATAAACGATCAGTAATCATGGTTACAATAACAGTGTGACAGATGTGTCAACTGTGGGCTGCGGTAGGTAATCCTTTAGTGCCCGCGAACATATACCTGTGTAATGCACAGACAAAAGCGGCTGCTTTTTAAATTCACATAACAAAGTGCAATATGATTCAAACTGAATGCTAATATTGTTGAGGATAACAATTTCACTTTTAAGCAAAAAAAATCTGCGATCCTCATTTTAGCCAGAATCGCCCATTCCTAGATTTTGTTTCGTCTTAATTTAATTTTCATATATTTCTTTCAAGATTAGGGACTGCTTTAATCAGGGAAAAGTTTTAGAACCCCCCCTAGTTAGGGCTGGGCAATTAATCATAAAAAGAATGCAATCTTTATTCAGACGGTGTGTGATTTATTTTCTGATGTACAACGATTCTGCTTAATTTTAATTCATTAAGTAAACTGCATCAAAGCCAGCAAGCTGTGTCCCTGATCACTAGCTAGGCCAGGCACTGTAAGAAGGTGCCCTTATGGGTATTGTGTATATGTGACATGGGGGATGAGCCCTTAGGACCACCGTCCTGCTAGAAATCTATTTTTGTTGTTACTTGGGGACACTCGGTAGTGATGCTGTGGATTTATACTTGATCTTTACCACTTTATTTCTCTGTTGTTTCACAAAAGCTACTAATTTCTCTCTTTTGTATCTGCAAGGAGTGCAGTAGAACGGCTGGGAGTTATATCATCTGACAATGGATGCATTACAGGTTTTTGCTAAAATATAAAAATTTCCCTTATCAGTTGGTGTTGCTGTCTCTTTAATTGCTATTTATAATGGAAACAATGACAGATCGGAAACCTTTAACCTAAACACTTACACACTTCAAATTTATTTAATTGCAGTAGCAAGCATAATTATTCAAGACCCATTTAATATCAAGTTTATTGGTAAAATATACTATAAAGCCTACCCACAGCTTATGTGACAAAGAGGTCTGGTTCTTTAAGACCATGGTCTGGTATTTTGTATCACTGCCGTGGGAAATCATGGGATTGCTAAAAAATTAAATTAGCTTTGAGCTTGCCTAAGTTAGGTGCTAAGTGATTGTGATTTTAATTGTATTTTTGATTAAGTGCACTACTGGGAGATTACTATTTTGTTGTGTGCCTGTTCATAAATGATAATACAATTTATTTATTTCTTCTAAGCTAAACCCTAAGTTATTGTCTTTGCGCTTATTGTTTTTGCGCTAACTAGGAGGTCTACTGAGTAGCCGGAGCACTAACTTAATGAAGCACAAGCAGAAATAATCTTTTGCCGTGAATGAAGAAAACACTTTGAGGGAACTGTTCGTGTCATCCTTTTAATTTTCTCCATTTCTCCGTTTTTTTCACGGCAGCTACTAATCTTTCATTCGTAACAACATATAGGCGGTACGCACTTTAGTGTAGATGTCCGGACAAAGCCCTGCCGGTATTGTTGGACGCTGACAGGCTGGGCGGGTTTGGATTTTAAAAAGATGGAAGGCTCACCAGGTATAGACATTGCTCTATCAATACTCTCTTGGACTCAGGTCAGGTTTGGAAAAATATTTAGAAGTTATGTTCTGTTTTTTTATGTTCAGGTTGGACTCTGTCACGTCAGGGATAGAGAATGTCAGATTCGGTCACGATAGCCAATTTAACATAATGCATCAAGATATTGTAGCGAAAACCCAGTATAACAGTAAATAAAAGTAATGGGTCTATCGTCTGTGTCTGTGTGTTGGCCCATATAACTTTTCATTATTTGAATTGTTTTTTTACGTGACATTGCAATCTGCCCCTGAATTTGGCCTAGGCTATGTGTTATTTTTAAGTGGTAGATTCTCAGTTGGTAGCCGGGCTTAAACCATGAAAGACTTTTCGGTAAACTTTCAAACTACTGAAAACCCGACAGGAAAACTGATAGTTTGGATGGATTTTGATTTACTTCTGGATGTAGAGTCAAATGAAGAGGTTTGTCAATGTTCCAGTTTAAGTATATTTATAATTGCTGATGACAGTTAAATACTCAGCTTGTCAGCAACTGTTGACTGTGTTGGACTCAGTCGGACATGAAAAACGAGGTCTTGCTGAAATTTAAAAATATCCCTTATAAGGTCTGGACATGAAAAACGAGTACTGTTGGGTTTAGGTCAGACATTGTCAGTAGTCTCCCAGACTAGACGGGTTTGGACATAAATATTCACCCGGGCTGCGTATCAGTGCGGAGTGGAGCTGTGAGAGTTAAACCTTTAGTGCCCGCACAAATCTATCTGAGTTACACACAGACAGCGCAAGGCGCTCTTTAATTTCTCATGTAAATAACAAGTGCAATATATGTAAACTGAATGGTAAGATCATGGAGATAATAGAATGATTACCAGCCCTACAAGGAAAAGAGCAATTTTGACATATAAATAAAAAAAAGGCTCTTGGTGTGGTGAAAACTTAAACATTATTTTTTGTCAGTGACTGAGTTTATTTAATGTTTTAGTAATTTGTTGCTTGCTTTTTTTCCCTTCAGGTGTCCTCTATTTGACAGGACGTGTGTAAACAAGGATAAAGCTACCACTCCTCTGACTGTGCTGGTTACCATTTCTTAGACCCTTAGAATCCTCTTGCTTTGGCACTGGAATTCCATTCTCCTGCCAAGTACTGAATTCTTGAATACAAAGTGGAAGGATGACGGAGGCGTGGCAGCAACAGCAGCAGCAACATGCAGTGGCTCCACCCTCCATTGTACACACCCTCCCCCAGGGTACTGACAACCCTCTGGGCTGTACTGTGTACGGAGTCGTCCTGCAGCCGGACACCTCCCTGCAGCAGCCCCAGCATGGCCAGCAGCTGTCTGTTCAAGCCCAGCAGCCATCCTTACAAGTTGGGGGTGAGAGGGGACACAAGTGTGGAGCCTGTGGTCATGACATCTCTCACCTGGCCAACCCTCATGAACACCAGTGTATGGTCAACCAAGATCGCTCCTTCCAGTGTACCCAGTGTATGAAGATCTTCAGCCAGGCGACTGACCTGCTGGAGCATCAGTGTGTGCAGGTAGAGCAGAAACCGTTTGTGTGTGGGGTGTGTAAGATGGGTTTCTCTCTGCTCACCTCCTTGGCGCAGCATCATAACTCACACGGCAATGGAAACAACCCGATGAAGTGTTCCATCTGCGAGAAGACCTACCGGCCTGGTTCAGGAAACGTCACCCCAACTTCGTCAGCTGCCAACCCTCAGCAGTCCTCCACTGGTGAGACGTCCAGTGGCGGTGCAGCGATCAGTGCCTCGTCTCCTCCTACATTTGAGGCCTCTGCACCAGACAGGCCATATAAGTGCTCAGTGTGCCACAAGGCCTTCCGGCATTTGTCAGAGCTGACCCGACACGAGAGAGTACACACGGGTGAAAAGCCATACAAATGTGACACGTGTGATAAAAGCTTCAGCCAGTCTTCACATCTGGCGCACCACCAGCGCACCCACAGCTCTGAGCGGCCATATAAATGTGCTGTGTGCGAGAAGAGCTTTAAACACCGCTCTCACCTCGTACGCCATATGTATGCTCATTCGGGCGAGCACCTGTTCAAGTGCAATTTGTGTGAAATGCATTTTAAGGAGTCGTCGGAGCTCCTGCACCATCAGTGCCAGCCAGAAGGGGAGAGGCCTTTCCGCTGCGGTTCTTGTGGGAAGAGCTTCAAGCGCCCATCCGACCTGCGGCAGCACGAACGCACCCACTCAGAAGAGCGACCTTTCCAATGTGAGGAATGCCAGATGAGCTTCAAACAGCAGTATGCTCTTGTACGCCATCGCCGCACTCACAAAAATCCAGCAGATCGGCCGTTTAAGTGTAACCTGTGTGACAAGGGATTTCTTCAGCCATCCCACCTGCTTTACCACCAGCAGGTTCACGGTATGGAGAGTCTATTTAAATGTGCGTCCTGTCAGAAGTCTTTCAGCCAATCAGGAGAACTGCTGAGGCACAAATGTGGCGGGGAAGTGGAGAAGCCCTACAAGTGCGATGTGTGCGGCAAAGGTTACAAAAAGAATTCAACACTGCAGCGCCACCAAAACTCTCACTGCACAGAGAAGCCGCTAAAATGCTCCCTGTGTGACAAACGCTTTGTGTCGTCCTCGGAGTTTGTCCAGCATCGCTGCGATCCAACACGTGAGAAGCCGCTCAAATGTCCCGACTGTGAAAAGCGCTTCAGGTACTCCTCTGAGCTGCAGCGCCATCGGCGGGTTCACACTGGGGAGAAGCCTTTCAAGTGTCCCAGCTGTGACAAGAGCTTCAAGCAACGGGAGCACCTGGCCAAGCACCAGAGTGTGCATGCACGGGAGACACAGTTTAAGTGCGTGTGGTGCGGAGAGCGTTTTGTTGACCTCACAGCTCTGCAGGAGCACACGGTGCAGCACACTGCCGAGGGCGAGAGTTTCCCGGAAGCCCCCTGCATCCCGTAAACCTTAACATCAAATTGACGCCTCCGATCTTCCATGTGTAGTCTAACATGCACCTGTTAGTTAATGAACCTATTCATCCTCATCCTTTGTTGAGTGAAGCGACAGGCGTTTGGAGTTCTTCAACTTCATTTTCGAACACATGGAGAAAAACTTGAACAGAATGAAAATGCCGGGCAGTGACGCGGGAAGATCTTGATTTTGTCCGAGTGTAGGATCGTATTCTGTGGTTGCATGTGATTGTCTGTTTTGTAGCTGTTGATTCTGTGGTTGAGAAAGAACTTCCAGACAGTTGTCAGATATCTGTGCTCCTCCCAAATCCATGTGCCTTTTTTTTTTTTTTTTTTTTAAACCGACCACTCATGTCGTGTTTTGTTAACTTTCATGTTGTGTTTTGTTAACTTTCATGTCCAGTAAACCTCTCCTCATAGACTGCGTCTGGCTTTTGCAGCAGTATCTTTTCACATACTAGATCTTAGGTAGAATCCTCTGTTAGTGCATGAATATTTATCTCACTTTAATATCACTGTCGTATTATAGGTTTGGTTTATTTAGGAAAACAGAAGGAGAAGATAAAAAGTGGATTTGTGAAAATGTATAGCTGTGTCCTATAAAATGTGTCGTTGCATCTTTGTATTAAATGACATTAGGTAACTAACCCATACCTATCATGCCATACAAACACTTGACATGTGCAATAGAACATGCACAATGTATTATTTATGACTACTGATTCATGGCATAGTCTACTCTGTTATATTATAGATTGTGTGTATACGCTTATGTAAACATTGAAAACTGTATAGTGCTTCTGTTACCTGCTTTTGTATTCACCACAAATGAGCTTGTTCTATTTTGCAAGCACTTAAGTTTGATTTCCAGATGGATTATCACAATGTGGCAAGATTTCAGAAGCTGACATGCCATGAAATAGCTGCATTAGTTACTGTGCGATAGAGCTAATAAAAGTTTTAATTTTATTTTGAAGAATTGGCCTTGTACCATCCTCATAGGATCCCAGCCTCCTCCTGGTCCACGCCAGCTGCTCGATGGATTAATCCGGGTAGCCTCAAATGCTACGTTCACATCACAAGGTTGTTGATTTCAGATCTCTTTTTTTTTTTTGCTCACTTGAAGTTTGGTTTTCTTAACGGTTCACATTTCCTGCATCCTGTGCCAATGTCAAGGCATCTGACCTCCGAAAAAGGCTTGGAAAATGATACTTTTTTTGTGCAAGTCATTTGCGTCACCAACATTAAAAAACATTAATGAGACAAATGGTGGTATTATAACATAAATGGTACCTTTGGTGGTGAATGCATGCATGGCATTTTGCTCTAGGCGATGGCAAGGACTTCTTTATCGTTGTTAACATCTCTCCAATTTGGTCATTAGGGCCTGAGCACGAACGATTCGAGAACCATGTTGTGTTTCAACGAGTTTTTATTATTTTCCTTCTGCTAAATAAATTACATTTTGGGGGGCTTTAAAATGCTCAAACTCATTAAATTTGGCGGGGTCGTCCGTCGTGTGGGAAAACCATATATATTATGGGTTCCAGCTGAGGGTGTTGCAAAGAACCTGCACAGCGCCACCTAGAACAACAGCCCCCCCTACTCGTTTCATATAGAAATAAGACCTTAAGTACCCGTTTATAATTACAGGATCTACCAAAAAGTCTTGACACGATGACATATACCTAACTAGAAGGCTGCAGTTTTGTATTGTTGTATATTTGTATGTGTGGTTTTCTATCTCAAATTATGAGACAGACATGTTAAGATCATATGGATTCAAATTTTTCAAAAGTTTTTAAATTACAACTCTGCTGTCCAAGGTCCCATCTGACCTAAATTTCAAATTTGGGTAAAGGCCCCACTATATAGATGTCTGAATGCAGCTACTTAGTGGCAACAGGAAATGACATGTCTGATACTTTTAATATTTTAATACTGATAAGCGACTACTAGCCCATTAACCTCTCAAAGTTCAAAATTGGTGAAGGATGACATAACGAGTAGTAAATCTATGAGAGGAATGGGAGTTTTAGCCCAATTGCGCGGCTTTGGCAGTGCAGTGAATTCAAGAAAACAGGAATGGGCTGTTTAAAGGTTAAACGTGAATGACAATTAACCAAAATTGGAACACATTTCAAGGGTCAACAGTTGAGTTAATGGGTTTTGGGAGGTGACAATGCAAAATGCCTCAACTGCATACCGTAAAATACTTAATTTTAAAAAGCAGCTACCGCCGTGTGTTTCAGCCAGACAAATAAACAATGGTACACACGTCTATCGTCACAGGATCAGCAAGAACAGCCTCTCGGAGCCATGAACTTAGCAGAACAGGAAGTCGGCGTTTTTTAATTATGCATGAATTTTTTGTGGAAAATTATGAGCGATTTACTTCAGTAAACTTGTTCCAGAGATTATACCGGCTTAACGTGAATTTTGGTGAAAATCAACCAAGGAGGAAAAGTTAAAGGTTTTTCCATACCTTGAAAGGAGTGGCGGCATGAATCTTACCATTAAAACCGAAGGGCGAGGGGAAAGACGGGTCTGCCTATGTCCTCAAAAGAATTCAAAAAAATAGTATTGTTGTTGCTTGGGCTTCATGTCTTAGGTCATCTTTGGTTGCAGTTTTCAAATTCCACACAGGTGATCAGGTTTTAGTTTTGTTGGTGTATTGCTGTTTTTGTATCGTTAGGCTCTCAGGGTCTAACATTTCTGCACTTATTTTTTCTCACAGAATCTTGGAGAATTTGTCAGTCTTATCATAGCATGTGATAGTCCGATATGTTTAAAGTGTGTGTGTGAGGGGGGGGGTCTGACTGTTTTCACTCATGTCCCAAGTCAACCACACTCAGTCCAATCTAGGCTTATGTATGAATGCAACTGAAATCTCATTTATGAAAATCTGATTTATTTGTTAAACTGACAAAAAAAGAAAAAATCTGATATGAGTCCCACTAAGGAAAAGGAAATATTGATTGAGTCTCCAGCTTTGGTGATGTGAACGTAGCTAAACTTGTGATTTATGTTTTGGTTTATGCCGGGCATAAAGTTAAATATTCGCGGAATTAAGATGACTGTGGGTTTATCTATATTCCAAACAATCGCAGTATATTTAAGAGAAGGTTATTAGTCTGAATAAAGGGAATCATGGGGGTAGTGAGGCCTGAGTCTGCTTCAAACCTCCTGTTGGAGTTGAAAGAGTGTAAAGAAGCATTGGATTTACACATGGATATCGATATAGACTTCTGTTCATACTGTATACAGACAATTAAAATAAACTTCCAATATGAAAATAAAAGTGTGCATGGTCCTTGATTATCATGGCAGCTAATTCTTCTGCATATATGCAGATCAGCCACAATACAGTATCCACTGACAGGTAAAGTGATTTAAAATTGATTGCAAATGATCCAAGTTAATGCTGGTCCTGTTAAACCAGCTTGCTGCATATCTGCAGACTGGTTAGAATGACCCTGTTGACCACTGCTCACTACTTAAAGCATCTATTGGGCACATCAGGATCAGAACTTGGTCATGATAAAGGAAGAATATGGCCTGGTATGGCAAAAATAATTTCTACAACATCACATAAACAGGAACAGAGGTGTCAGCAGCCTGCACTGTGCTGCAGTGGTTGTCATATATTCCTAGGAACAATGCCTGGGGTTTGTAAGATTATTTTTTTGAAATGTCAGTCATGGAGAACTCCTGAGACTAAATAACTACTATCATGCATAAATTGGTAAAGGAAATCCTTTCTTTTAATATTTTCCATGCTATTTTTACCTGCCATAAATGGCAAACAATACTGTGAGCTGGATGATTGGCCGTTCAATGACAGATTATAATCAGCAGAAATTTCCGGGTTGTAAGGTAGCAGCAAGGAAATAGGAAAACAGTTTCAACAACATTCCATATGCTTTCAGATTCATTTCAACAACATTTTTCATTGGAAGTTGACATTAAATATAACATTTTTCAAACGGTTCCTTCGCTTTTAACCTCTAGAGTACCCCAAAACAACCCCTACAGCCATTGATCCGGCAAACATCAAAGTATGGATCCATATTAAATTCCAGATCTGGTGGAATTTACACTTAATTATGGTACACTTAAGTAACGCATTTTTAATTGAAAATTCATTGAGCTAATAATTTAATAGTAGTATATTCATAGCTGGTTTAGAAATCCGAAAAAAAAATTTCAAAACCTTTTAAATTATTTTTAAGATATAACTCTCCCACAGGCAAATTCTTAGGACCTCTATTGATCAAATATTAAATGAAACATTGCATGGTTGATTGGAAATAAATGTCTCATCAATAAATCAAAGCAGAATAGGTATATATAGGGCTAGAAGATATATATTAGAAAGACTTAAGACTAATAATGAATATTTAAGTTGCTTCGGTTGCCCATAAGATTTTATTTCCTTGTTTTTTTTTATGTGTGTAGTTAATTTGTTTTTCAGGGAGTCTTCCATATTCTTAAAGTGAATGGACAGATTTCTGACCAAAATGTATACGCTTTCGTTAAGAGGTGAGGCAATACTGCACCACTGTTTAGGACATTACAAATAAGATAGCAATCAGAATGTATGGAAGCCGAATGCTGCCTTTAGTCAATGCCCTTATTTTAAATTAAGATGATTTATCTTTTTTCATCCAGATAGTAAAAGGAAATTTATTTTATTGTATAAGTTTATCATTAATCAAGAGTGTCGTGGCTGCATTCATTGGTGTGTCTTGAGACAACAGCAACTGATTTAATATGAAAATGTCAGATCAAGGAATTAATTAATTATTGATCCACGTATCGGATTCTACTTCAGGTTAACAGGCAGAAATAACATAAAAAATCTTGGTTGTGGAGTGTTGCATGTGGGGGCACCGAGTTGCAGGACATCAGATTACCAAATGATTATTATTCTCAAGATAAAGGCATTAAATAAAAATATTGCCATCATGACCATTCTTGGCTTCTATACAAATGAAATCACAGACAACAAGCAGTGCAATGAAACTTATTAGCAATAAACTTCTCATCCTTGTTTGGGCTGTTCTCTTCGGGGTGGGAACAGCTGGTCATCTGTTTCCATCTTGCACTGTCCTCTGCATCCTCCTCTCCCACACCGAACAAATGCATGTCCTCTCTCACCACATCCAAAAACTTCGTCTTTGGTCTTCCCCTTTTTCTCCTGCCTGGCAGCTCCATCTCCAGCATCCGTTTACAAATAGATCCAGTATCCCCCCTTTTTTATGTGTCCAAGCCATCTCAGTCTGACCTTATATTGTGTTCGAATTGTCTAACCTGAGCTGTTCCTCCGATGTACTAGTTTCTAATCCTGCCCATCCTTGTCACTCCCAAAGAAAAACGTCACATCTTCAACTCGGCGTCCTTCAGCTCTGCCTCCTGTCTTTTGCTCAGTGCCATCGTCTCCGATCCATGCAGCAGATCTGCTCTCACTACCATCTGGTGAATCCTTTCTTTCACTTTTGCTGCTACTCTTTTGTCCTCAATAACTCCATCCACCCTTCCCCACCCACTCCACTCTGCCTGCACTAACTTCTTCATCTCTTTTCCATATTTCTCGTTGCTCTTAACAATTTACCCCAAGTAGTTAAACTCCTGCATCTTCTCCACCTAAACTCATTAACTTGACATATTTATTTGAATCTTATAACACAGTAACACATATAACACAGCAATGATTTTTTGGTGATATTCACGCAGTCTCTGTTTTATATGTTTTTGACTCTGTGTGTTTTTTTTCACTTTTTTGGAACAGAACAAGTAGGTTACGTCAAACATAGCAAATATGCAGTTATAGAAGGTTAGTCATTAAGCATTGTGTATACAACATACTAATATACAACACATTAATATACTCAAAACCACACCAGGGGGTCTCAGTGATACTCACAATAAAATACTGATAAATAACATGATAATAATAATATAAAAAAACTCTTAAATAAATTACTTGAAAAGCTCAAAATAATTGTAAGTTTGTAAAAGAAGAGATGTATTTTTTTTTTTTTAAAGGCTGTCAGCTCCAGAAAATTGGCTTTTTATTTATGAATATGAAATCTGGTTCAAATAATGAGTAAATTGATCACATCAAACAGAGACTACTGTCAAATTCAGTGAATCCAAACAATTCATCTTTTCAACATGAATAAGGAGAGGATAGATGAGAACATTGATAAACGGTGACATTTTGCTCCACAAGTGTTTGGTTGATGCAGGCTAGTCCAAAATAAATGAACCATAGTTTGTCTGTATTCTACACAAAAGGCATAGCTCACATCAACGTCTTTCTTCAGTTTTTGGAAATAGCGTCTCGTAATGTATTTTTGAAAAATCTGAAGAATGGCCTTATTTGACTTCTTAGAGCGAGATGAAAAGAATGTTCTTCCAACAGTTATTTCTCCATATCTAGTAATATAGGGTTATTGATGTTTCATTTAGAGCTTTTTAAGAAGAGAGATAATACCTGCGGGCACAGTGTCAAATACAATAGAGTAATGTTTTGGTGGGACAGGGATTCCATTGTATTGAATAAATTCAATTAAATATGATAGAGCTAACCATGTTGATTGAATAACTGACTTAAGAGTAAGACATCAATGTCAAACCACTGTTATTTTTATACAGAACATATCTCTTGTTTCAAATAGCAAACCTTTGAGGGGACACATTGCTTGTGGCGCAATATAAGTCCAATTTATTATTATTATGTAGATTAAACACAATGCCATCAGCACTATTTTATGAAAGGAAGATAGTTGTAAATATTGTAAGAGCATAACAACAAAATCTTTAGGCCACCAACTGAAAAGAAGACATAACGAGGCATAAAATCACATGAGGAGGTTGGACACTGGAGGTGACACTTGATCCAACCCTTTTTATTTCAAAGGTGAAGTTTAGTTAGGTGAAGTCCAAAGTATTAAGACCATCTTTGCTGTACTCCATAATATTTTGAATAAGGAGGAGAAAGACATGAAGAAGAAGAAGAAGAAGGATGAGGAGGAGAATAAGGAGAATAAGGGGAAGAAGAAGAAGGTAATTCCTCTGAACTACTTCCGGGTTATGTTTGCCGCAAAAGGGAAGATAATTTTGGTTTTACTAACCAACCTCTACTAGTTGCACCACCACACATTGTTATGTAATCATAAAGGCGCCGATTCTGATTATATTACAAGTTTAGGTCATTCGTTTAAACAAGGAGGTGCTTCATTATTTCACGGAGAGCTGCTAACTAGCTGCTAACGAGCTAAGTGCTAACGAGCTAACCAACGTTCATGACGGGCGGACTTCCTCTGGATATTTCCACGAAGAGGTAAGCCGGCTAACTTCATTCCCACTATTCACTTCATATGACATACACGTTTACACTAATACATCATTTGTATTCTATAAAGATTTATTGTACAGAATGACCGGAAAAACTCCACCTATACGATTTTTTGCATCGCTTCAATCGGGGTTAATGCTTATGCTAAGTGAGCTAGGTTACCGTAACTAGCTAGTCAGTTGGCTAGTTAAATGCAATTACCGTAATTGATGCGAACGCTCATAGTTTGTCTTTTATTTTAAATAATGGCAAAATTAAGTGGCGATGATTATAAGGTTTTATTATCTTGGTCTAAGTAGTAGCTGTCCGATGTTATTACAGGCCTAAGAGTCTTGACGGGCGACGCGTACACTTTATGATTAAAGTAAAAACGTAAATAACGGATATATGTCGTTTTAATAAAACCGTAATCTGGGGTTTGAAATAATTTAGAAAATTGGATCAGAAGTGTGATATCATGTCAATCGAGTCCATGTTTGACAATTACAAATACAAAAGCTTTTGATTGAACTCAAAAAATGAAATGAAATTTACATTAAACCCTAATGTTTATAACTTGAGCAGATATTTTTTAATAAGAAAAACCGTTTATGTAAATCAAGTCTATGTTTTATTCATATTCCTTACTTTTATTGATTAAGCAGAGGTTTGTCACTCTTGTCCAGGTCAGGTTTGACAATTACAAATGCAATGATTTGAATCTAATCCTGTAGGAAATGCAGTTGAATGCTGAAATTAATGTTTTTATTATTCTATTGATTGAGCAAAGGTTTTAAATCTGAAACTGGGATTTTAAGTCTAGTTTTCATATTAATCTCTTCCATGTATGGAAACTGAAAATACAGTGATGTGATCTAGAAATACGATTAAATAATAATTTCTTCCCGTTTTTGATTGATAAAACGTTTTTCAAGCTCGAACTTGGTAGCACATAGTTTATATGAATGTAATGCAGGTCTTATTAGACTAAATACAGTGTTTTTTGAGCTGAACTGACAGAAAAGCACGTACTTTTATATTTTACTGATATTATATATTGTGATTGAGAGGTTTTCTAAATTTGAAATGGATTATTTGTTATCTTTGATAACTACCAATTGTCAGTTATTCAAAAATATCACTTCTGGCTTATTAACAGTCTTTTAAATATTTATTTAACTTTAGTTCAGGTATTACACCATAAATACAGCGGCTAGAATCTAAACCTATTGGAAATGCAGTTAGATCAATATTTTTGAAAGACTTTGCAAATCGGAAATACGGAATTTGTTTATTTAGTCCGGGCTTGATGAATGTGAATATAATGTGTTTTTTGCTGAATATGTAGAGAATGCAGTGAAATAATAATTTTAATTTGTCTATTTTGCAACGGTATTACAAATAAGAAACTAAGATTTAAAAAGTCTGTAAGTAAATCCAATGCAGGTTTGATAACTCTAAATACGGTGGTTATAATCAAGTTGTGAGGAAAATGCAGTGAAATAAACATTTTTAAACATTTTATCATTTTTATTTCATTTCAATTCATTGAATCCAGCTCTTTTTGAATCTAAAACTGTAAGAAAACAACTTTTGTTTTATTTCTTTTAATTCTAGTGTTAATTCTAGCAATTTTAAATATCTAGTTAAAGTAAATTCAGTAAAATCATTACCGTGCAAATTTTGATTCATAGAACACAGATTTCTCAAATCTGAAACTGCGTATCAAACAGTCTTAAAGTATTTATATGAATATAGCCCTGGTATTACACTAAATACAGTGGAATTTGAGCTAAGCTTAAAGAAAATGCACTGAAATCTGTTGCCGTTTTTTAAATATTGAACAATGGTTGTACAGATCTTAAACTGAGTTTTAAATTTTCTTCTTTTTGTTACAATAGTCCAAGTTTAACATCTTCAAATACAGTGGATTTTGACATAAGATCAGTGTAAAGGCAATAAGATCAGTACGTAGCGTCCCCACAATATGATATTATTTAAACATTTAACATTTTGCAGTATGCTGTGTATTGCAATAAATAAATAGTGATTTATTACCTTTTTAACCCACTATTAATCAATATGTGTTCCCCCAATAGGTAAAGTTCTCAGTTTAAACTTGACCATTTAGCAGACAGACTGACCAACAAATCATAAAAACCGGTCAAGCCATAAATGTTGCTTCTCTTGACGATCTGAATTGTTTCTGAGACCGAGACTATTTCTGTCTTTTCCAACTTCACTGAAGTTGAATGTGTGGATTTCTGGACTGTTACAGGTATTTTTAAACAATATTACGTGAATTGCATTGTATTCGCAGCCTTTTCAACAACTTGGGATTTTAGATTTGGTTTGGAGAAGGCGAAATGTTGATCAATCAACATTCCTTAGTATGATAATGAGCTGCTATTGATAAAGTCACATACCCTGGTAGTTTACAAAAGATAATTAATAACAAAAGCTTTTCTTTCCCACTCGGTTGTCTGGTCGCAGATTAAACATAGGAAGTAAGTGTTGGACAGTGTTTTCTTACCTAGCTCAGAACTGGGATGCAGCTTTGTCAAGCACCCGTGTGCCCAATGGTTTTCGCTGCTAAATTAGCACTAGCTTTGCTGTCCTCGGCTAACACTATCTGTTGGTTGTGGCATCTGACACTCTTGATCGTAGCATTCCTTTATTACAGTATTATTATTTCACACAACACCAAGAATTTTTGTAATTCATATGACCGTCCTCAGTGTCTCATTAATATAGTTTGTCCCTTCCTTATTAAAAATTACAAAATAGGTTCTTCACTTTGTTTTGAATGCAGACAGTGCTAATCTGTTTAATTTCTCTAATGTCTCCATCTTTCTTTTGTTAACTAGCCCTGGCATAGCAGGTGGGTTTACATGGACAGCCTTCTGAATAAGATATCATTCCTCTGCAAGGAAGTAGTCTTAAGTCCTTTCGGAAAACCTTTCCGATAGCCAGTCACTACATGTAAACAATTTTTCAGAAAGCTCTCTGTTTGAGTTGTATCAGCGTATGCCAAGTGTCGTGAAGTAATGCTATGGTGGAGCACATGCAAAGCGACGTACTTTAACTATGGCGACTTCAAAACAGTCTTGGTCTACTTCGCAGGGTCAATAATTAACTCATTGCAACTTTGAAAGAGTTTAACATAGTTGGACGGTAAGGTGGACGAAAAATCATTTCCGCGCATGACCTATTTATCATATTCTTCTTCTGGTGCTTGTTGGCGGTTGGCACCCAGCTCATTGCAGCATTATAACCACCTTACAAACATGAGTGTGGATCATAAGTGAATGTCAGAAAGCTGTTTCCGATGAGATGAGTCGATGTATGTAAACATCGGGTCAGAAAATATCAATGGTCATGTAAACAGGCGACCAACATTGCAATTCGGAAAAGTTTAAATCGGATAGGAGAAAAAGTGTCCCATGTAAACCCAACTAATGATGGCAATCTTTGCTGAAGTCATCCAGAAACAATTATGTTGCGCCAACTAGTGGACTGCAAAAACAATAGATTTCATTGATTTAGTATCAAAGAAGTTCAATCCGTATTTCCAAGTTACATAAATATTGATACTTTCTGTCTGTGTAATGGTGCAATATCGCCACGCAAATTATTGCAATAATTCCTCTTTGATTGGAAATATAACAGTAAATAAACAGTAAACATGGAATTGAAATTAAGTCCAAACTAGATTTATGTGTGTTGAGAGTGACCCGGGTTGTTTTGACACTTCTAAGTCCCGTGTTTATGGGGGGCTTTAGCCCAGCGGGTAGAGCAGTCATCCCTCAACCGGGATACCGGGGTTCAAGCCCAGCCTCCGACGTGACAGGACGTTGGTCCTTGATCAAGGCCCTGAAACCTCAGCTCCCCGGGCGCTTAACAGTGGCATTTAACCCACTCAGGGTTAAATACAGATACATTTCACGATGTTGTACTTTAGGTATGTACTGTGTTAGATGTGAGAAATAAAGGAAAGATTTTTAACAAGAAACATGTCTGCCACCAGACTATCACTTTTGTCAGAGCTGGGGTGCAGCCCCATTCACTGCCCAAACCAGCAGCCGGACTTTTCACCTCGACATCAACCTCGAGAGACAGCTAAAGTTCCCGGACCACATCATGGCAACTTCGCTGAGGCCAGATTTGGGGCTAACACCAGCCAAAAGCAGGTGCTCCTGATAGAGCTCACGGTTCCCTGGAAGGTCAGCATCAAAGAGGCCAATAAACGGAAGCGGGCCAAGAACCAGGAGCTGGTTGAGCAGTGCAGGGGGGAAGGCTGGAAGACACACCCATCAAAGTGGGTTCTAGAGGCTCTGCTGGCCGGTCATTTTGCAGGGCCTACATGCTGCTTGGCATCACTGGGTCTGTGAAGAGGATAGCCAAAAGTCCACCATTTTTGCTTTTGAAAAATGAAAATGAAAGATTTCTTGTTTTAAAAAAAGAAAACTAAACTTTTTGGGGTTTTGGATCAATACCTAAGTAAAACAAGGAAGTTGATTACATAGTCTTTAGCGGATGGAAATAATATTTTTTATTTCATAGAGAAATGGTTCATGGGTAAGATATTCCTCAGATTGATCATGCACGCCTTTGTCTCCCCTCCCATGTCCTGCAGCTGGCGGGGCTTCATTCCATCCTGCCCATCAACATCCTGCTCAGGGGCTTCACACACTCAGTCATTGTAGCTCTGTCAGTCTGCACGACAGCTGCGTCAGACCGGCCGGACGCATTTCATCAGAAGGCGCAAGCGGCCAAAGCCCATGCTAGGCACAGCACAGGGATCTTAGAGCCACGTTTCCTGGAGAGTTGCTGTGCTGCTTTCCAGTATCAAGTTAACAAGTATTCAGAGGGAGGTGAAAGTCCTCGACACGGAGCCTCAAAGCTAGCGATGCCCGGATCCACGCCGGCCAGCAGCAAGGCTCGGGTGTACACCGATGTCAACACACAGAAGAACAGAGAGTACTGGGACTACGATGCACATGTACCTAACTGGAGGTACGCTTCTCTTGACTCTTTCCAAAAAAACTGGTCACAGTTATCAGAAAATGGTCCTGTAGTAGTGTAATTTTGGCATCAAATGAAAAGATCACTATGAAAATAAGTAAGCAGTTAGTCAGATTTGCGGTATATCATGTGCAAATTCCTATCCTGCCTGAAGTGGTTCATTTTGCTATTTATGTTACTTTTGGTTGCCTTTATTTGCCCCATTATTAAATTACTATTACTACATACTACATTGGTATCATCTGATTTAAAACATTTTTTTTACTGCACCCCCAAAAGGACCCTTATCCCTCCCCCTTGTCTGTATGTAACATAGGGTAGTCCATCCAACATCTCCTTAAAAACTGCCAGACAGAATTCAGTACAATGTCTCATGTGCCTTTGCGTTTATTATTTATTCATCTCATTTCTAGGCAAATTTGAGCATATGCGGTTTTCATATCAATTTGATTTCATTTGGGGATAATGAAACGGATGGCATCACATCCCACAGACAAAATGAACAAAAAACAGGATAGAAAAGAAATGAAGGACATAAAAGGGATAAAAAACAGCGACAATAGTTAACAATGAAATCGGCGATCATCTTTTGATTAATCTTTGATTAAGTGACTACTTTTTAGTGTCAGCTATCTCATTGTTGATTTCCTTTGCTTCCATTCTCTCTCAGCAATCAAGACAACTATCAATTGGTCCGCAAGTTGGGTCGAGGGAAGTACAGTGAAGTATTCGAGGCTATAAATGTGACCAACAATGAGAAAGTGGTGGTGAAAATCCTCAAGGTGAGCTCCATTCTTTTTTAATTATGGGCTTTTGTTGACTTTTTTTGTGACACTTTCAGAGCTTTGCCCTGTCTTCCTTTATCCATTGTTATCCCAACATTTGACGCAGAGGTGTTCTTCAAATAAAACGTCAGTGTATTCTATCTATTTCCTCTCAAAGTTGGCATCCAGCCATCGCTGCCATGTCGGCTCTAATTTTGGTTCATTCAACAGTAGGACTACTAAAGATCTCTCCAGTATGAATACATGGTTGTTGTGATAGTAGTCTGAGACCAACTGCGGTCAGGTGTCACTTATCAAGCAATTAAAGCTCCTTGTTAATAAATGCAATTTAATGTTCATAACTTTTTTTGTGTCTGTGTATAATCATCTGAAAATAAGTATCATGTTTTAACGCTGGCTAAGAATGAGTCCTTTATAATTACAGAGGGGGCGGATCCTAGAATGGACAAACCAAACACCGGCTCTATAGAGGGTACTTCTTGTTTTTCGGTTGAACTTGCGTAAAAACGATTTGCCTCTAAAAACCAACGAAGATGAGGATGAAAAAGTTGGAATATTTAGCACAAGAAAAATATTGGCGAAAGAAATGTCACCTAGTGAGAAGGGGGAACTATCAAGAGCCAATTCGTGAAACCGTTGAGAGGAAAGCTGATTGAGTTGGCACAGTCCGCCCAGGGGATTTAACTTGAAAGGCAAAGGATTCTTGTCTTGACAGTGCGGGTGGAGACCGTTGTTGCCCCCCCCCCCCGTTCAGTAATAATATTTGTAATTTTACATCTAAGCTTTTACAAACCTATAGTTTTAAAGAGTAAATAACTAAATATAGGTTGCAATATTAAACCATACTGGTAGATGACACTAAATACTACACACTGAACATTTATGACACTATTTTGAACTAATCTGTCATACTCTTAAGATGAGCGGTCCTCATCTAAGTATATTCTATCTACATATCAAAATGGACAATTGCGTTCTAAATATTGTATCCCTCAGTGCCTACATACTTAAGTTTGTTTTTTACGTTGTCAATGATCCATACACAAGATGGAAGCAGAGCCAATTTTTAACAGCAAAAATGTAGAAAGAAATCAGAAAACCTATTCTCTTCTTCCTTGTGTCTAAACATTTGTATCATGCAAGCATTTAGCTATACTGCTTCCAACTATTTGATCTCCAATGTTCAATATTCAGCTCTTGTCCTACAGTGATGGAGATTCGAGCAGCGGTAGGATCTTGCATTTTCCTATTTTGTTCATCTTCTGAATTTTGATTGTGTTTGTTAATTTCTACAGCCCGTCAAGAAGAAGAAGATCAAAAGAGAGATCAAAATTCTTGAGAACTTGCGCGGGGGAACAAACATCATCCGCCTCGTTGACACAGTCAAAGACCCAGTGGTGAGTTAGCTCCTTGCTGCCACCTTGCTGCATGTTGGCATGCAAGCTGTTGTAATCCAGTCATGCGTGTAACTGCGTGTAAAGATGGCCTCTTGCCTGCTGTTCTCCTGAGTTGAAGCCAAGTTTTGTCCTCTCTTTGCAGTCCAGAACACCAGCGCTTGTCTTTGAGTGCATCAATAACACAGATTTTAAGGTACTTAAGTTTGGCCGACATCACACATACTGAACTAGCAGAGTAAACATTCATGCAAAGGCCTTTCTCTCCATTATTAATGACATTCATAACCCTCCAGTTAATGTTGTCTACGTATAGAGGCTGACTGGACCAAACATTAAACACAAATTTCTTCATGTGCTTCCACAGGAACTTTACCAGAAGCTGACAGACTATGATATCCGTTACTACATGTATGAACTGCTCAAGGTAAAAACATGTCACCTACCCTACATCACCCTAAATCCCTTGACAAGTTATTATCTACTGCCACCAACGCATCCTGGAGTGTATTCTGTCCCTTGTTAACCATTTGTATCTGTTTCCATGGTTATATCCCCGTGGTCGGATTTGTCTCCAGTGCATAACTCGTCGGTTTTGAAACTTATCTGTGGAAGCTGTTTCCTTGTGAAATGGCTGGTTATAGTGCTGCATGCATCTATTCTCAGGCTCTGGACTACTGTCACAGTATGGGGATCATGCACCGGGATGTGAAACCCCACAACGTGATGATCGACCACCAACTGAGGAAGGTATTTTTTACAACCATCACACTATAATTACACATTCTAGATTTTTTGGTCATATTTTTTTAGTTAGTATTAATTATTCATAGTCCTGATCTAGGCTAGAGATTCTTACTCTCACCAACCTTAGTCAGATAAAGGATCAATGAGTCTGCCAGACTGGACTTAAATATTTATAGACCCCCCCCCCCCCCCCCCTCATTTTTTCTCTCACACCGGCACACAACTTTTCCTCTTACAAATCTGGTGGTCTCTCCATCTCTCTCTTGACATCAATTTTAGCTGCATTGTCATAGGGAAAAAGTAGGAGCCCCTTTTTTTGAGGCAGCTGATTTTCAAAATAAGAATCTTTGTAATTCAGAAATGAAAATGCATAGATGCCAGAATTGCAAGCCCTGCTTTCAAGTTTGGTAATCATCTTCATATATTAAAATATGTAGTAATAGTGTAATAGTATCCGTTACAATGGGCTCACCAAAGGAATGGAGGGTATGTTGTATACTGATTTCTAGATGTCTTGGGTCTGTATAAGTTATTTTTCTAAACTGGGTAACCGAGGCATTGTGCCCTTTTATTAAAAATGCGAATATAGCCTCAAATACCATACATGATGCTATTACACAACGTTGTCCTCCTTAAAATTGATTAGTCTCCGACCAAAGCCCAACACCTCTACAGAAGGTCATACATTTTCTTCAGAACATTCTGGTACATCTTGTCCATAAACCAAACAACCAATACAAGCAATTTTTTTGTTTTAGCTGCTTTATTTATTCAATTATATTTTTCAGAAGAATGTTAAAAAACAATTCTTATTAATTTTTACTGTCAATTTAAAATTGTTGATTGTCACCTATTGTCCTGGAGTTATTCTAGACAAAAATTGTTTTCCCTGTGTTGTAATCCAGATTAAAGAGTTCCTTCTTTCTCTCTGTGCCACAGCTGCGTCTCATCGATTGGGGTTTGGCAGAATTTTACCATCCTGCTCAGGAATACAATGTCAGGGTTGCCTCCCGCTATTTCAAAGGCCCTGAGCTGCTAGTTGACTATCAGGTACCGTCTTACAGAATATGTTCAAACTACAGCCTCTTGTGTGTTTTTTTAATGTTTCTTATTATCTCTGTTGTGTGTTTTACTGTATTTTATTCCACAGATGTATGACTATAGTTTGGATATGTGGAGTCTAGGCTGCATGTTGGCCAGCATGATTTTTCTGAAGGAACCGTTTTTTCATGGCCAGGACAACTACGACCAGGTAACATGTGAATAACAAAAGTCCCAAAAAGTCATTGCAATGTTTTTCAGTTCGTCCAGTCTTAGTATTTTACCTTTTTTTGGTCAACAATGCCCACAGTAGGGCGGCACCAAGGTGCATAACAAAAATAAATGTTAGATAGCAAAATGATTTAAAAAAAAAAAAAGAACATTTTTCAAGATGCCACAGACTTTTACCGAAGGCAAATATTAGGGGGGAGGGGGGGTATAATACATCATAACAAGGTCATATTTTCCATGTCGATATTGTATCATCACAAATATATCAAGTATCAATACTTTATTAATTAAAAACCTTGAAAATATAAATAAAAGTTTTTGTTTTCAGAATGACTAAATCAATTGCTTCTCCAATCCACCAGATGGTGTTATGGAGTTTTTTCATTGTGGGTGCTTCAAAAATGGCAGTCGCTGTGCCAGAGGAAGTTGATGAAATGTCAGTTTGCGGTATCATAAAAAAGAACCTTATTGGCACCATCCGTGTTTAAAACAAATATCAGGATCTATTTCGGATTTTAGGTGATAATTTATTCATTCCAATGGAAATTGAAGACCACAATGAAAGAATGAAAAACAGATTTTTCTCCTTCCAATTAGGAAAGTAATCGCTTCCGCACATGCATGGAAATATAAGTATCTCCATCCACAAGAGAGCGCTTACTTGCACTAACAAGCGCAATGCCTGATGCATTTGGTGACATCACATCAAGGGGATAGTGGAGTACACTGACATTTCATGCCATCAGCCTCGGACATACCCGTACAGCTCTGCACCTCAAACAGAGACTCTAAAAGTCTTCACCTTGGAGGGAGTTTTTCAAAGTATCCCTTTATAATGACCGTTTATACCATTTCTCATGTGGACAAAAGGCCCAGACACAGAGAATTATTATTTTTTAAGTAGACATGTACGTGTGGACAAGGCCCAAGTATAACAGTCTTGATTCTTGTGTTCTAGCTGGTCCGCATTGCTAAGGTTCTTGGCACCGACGAGCTCTTCGGCTACCTGCACAAATATCACATAGAACTGGACACTCGTTTCAAAGATCTGCTGGGACAGTGAGTATCAGCAATTACAAACCCCAAGTATTTGTAGGTGGAGAACAGGTAACGATTCTCTGATTTAGCCCTGTCCTCCTAGAGTTTGAAAAGATCATAATTTAAGTGACGTGTGCAGTCACACCAAGATAATTGTGATTGCTTCCTGGGGTCCAATGATCCCCAGTCAGATCGGTATGTTCGGCTTACACCAATAAATAATTTTTTTAGACTGCTTATCCACGTCCAAAAGCTGTTGGGATATTACACACAATTGGTTCTTGATGAATTTTTTTAAGTTGTTAGGGGACGCAATTTCTAAAACCTGCATTAAACCCCTTTCCACCACCACCGAAATTGACCTGCGCTTTGTAGCAACCATTGAGATGGTTCATCTATTACAGTTCAATTTACTCAGTTTATGTCTGAACGCCTCACAGTAACGCCAAGTGTTTTACATTTAGATGGTATTTCACGTGATATTGAAAGTGATGTTCTTATGTTGTCATGAGTTTTGTTTTCATGAGTTGTCATAAGAAGTCGCCCTCCTTTATTAACATGATCTTCATCATGATCTTCACAAAAAAAAGTTTAGAATTGTCGTCATCTGGATGTAGGAATTTTCTGGAATTATCACTGTTCGATTAGGGTTCGATTAAATGCTGGTGGTTTGTGTGCAGGCAATCACGGAAGCGCTGGGAGCAGTTCATCCAGTCTGAGAATCAGCACCTGGTTAGTCCAGAGGCTCTTGACCTGCTGGACAAGCTGCTGCGCTACGATCACCAGCAGAGGCTGACCGCCGCTGAGGCCATGCAGCACCCGTACTTCTGTAAGTAACACATACACACCATCTATCGTTCTGTCACTATCTCCAATAAACACTTCAACTATAGAGGAACAATTCACCCATTATCTAAATATTATTTACTCTCCGCCGCATGTTATGTTAAGTTGGATAAAATCCCTTAGTCCAAAGGAAATAGTATGTATATTTTGTTATATGCATTATTATGTTTATTCTGTGGAACATTGCGTTGACTACAAATTAAATACACTGGGACTAACGGCTCCTACTAAGGTCGTGCAGGTCTTGGACCACAAAACAGTTCTTGAGCTTCATAGCAAAACAATTTTGCAGCGTGAACGCAAAATAAGGGATTCCCATTTGTGTGCCAGACACCCCGAATGGCTGACATTAAATGTACCAACGCACACACACAGACAGCTCTCCTGAAACTCTTCATGCTGCTCTGATAAAAAAATTGTCAGAAAAAAACAACAAATCATTTTACCAATAAGTTTAGGACCGTAGCCCCTCTGGAGACTTGGATTACGCAGTAAGAGCTGTATGGAGTGAATTTATATTTAATGTCTATTTTAAAACAAGTCTTTTCCGTTTCCTCTTGTTTCATAAAGGGCCCCACAACCTTTTTCAGTGCTTTAATGTCCACTCAGTTCAGTGGGTGATGATAAATGATAAGATAAAACTTTATCAGTCACACAACAGGGAAATTGCGGGGTTCCAACAGCAAAGAGCACACAGATCAATATAACAGAATAAAAATGCAAATATGAATATTAATCTATACTAGGGTATTACACCATAATATAAATATTACACTCTATAGGAAATATTAAACCAGAATATAAATATTACACTATACAGGAAATACTACACTTTAGTGTAATATAACACTAAAAAATAAAATAATAAAATAAAATATTATAATTATTACATTATAATAAATACTATACTAAAGGGATATATTATAGTACAGTATAAAATATACTGGAAATATTGTACTATAATAGAAATATTACACTATACAATAATAAATATATAAAATAACAATATATACACTCTAAGAAATAAACAAGTAACAATATTCATTGAATTACATTAAATTAAATAATGTCCCCACGTGATTGTGTTTGTAGGTGTCAGGTTTTCTTTTACGCAGATTGTTCACATTTATTTTAATGTTCTTAATTTCCATTTTGTGTTTGTATTTTTTATCATTTTATGCAGCACTATCCACACAAACTGATTCAACACTTAATATGTTGGATCACCAGTCAAATTCAGGATGTGATCATCTCCAAGATGATCAAGATTCCCGGCAGTTTGTCAGATTCTGTCTCTTTGTCTCGTCAGATCCTGTGGTGAAGGAACACGCCAACGCCAACACAGACGGCACTAAGGCCATAAGCAGCTCCAATGCAACATGATAACCAGAGATAGGTAAGACCCCCGCATACCTACCATGTCTACACCTTCACTGGTGATCAGTGTTTGAGCAACCCTAACCCTGTTTGTTTCCTCCACCGCCCAACCAGGACAACTCTTTACCTCAACTTGTGACCTTTTCGTGGCAGAAACCTCTGCCTCCACACCGACAGCCATACTGGAGCAAGATGTCAATTTTTGCAGCACGCACAAACATGCACGGATTAATCTTCTCAACAAAACCTGGGGTGTAATCTGAGCTGCTCGGTTTGTGTCACATGAATCAGATCCGAAACCAGACCCGACCCTCCTCCTCCTCCTTCTCCTGCAACCCTCACCAAAAGTTCCCTGTTTTTCCAAAATGACTGCTGTTGGATCCGTTTTCAGCCGGTGTTGTGCTGTAAAGACGTTTGTGCGTCATTACGATGATGTGGTGACCTGAACATCCGGTTCCAGGTTTTAGCACTGAGTGGCCTGGAGGCTCTTTTCTGTAATGGATAGAATAAAAGCTATATTAAAAGAGAATAAAACATTTTTATTTAAAGACATTTGTGTGGGACATTGATTTACTTTTATCAGTCCTGAAACAATAACACACTACAACTGGAATCAAAATAATTCAACCTTAATTATACACAGCTCAAAAAAATTAGGGGAACAACTGCATCCCATATTGTATCTCGAGGAATTAAATTTTCAAATTGAAAATCTTTATTCATCACAAATTCACAGAAGTGGGCCACCTTCCAGAATTCCCTCCAAGGGCACGATGAATGCTCATTCAGAAAGTCACAGTAGATCCAAAGAAAATATCTAAGGAGCTGCAGATCTGTCTCAACACAATAAAGGTCAGAGGTCATGGCTCCACTGTTCCAAAGATGATGGGGGGGAAAATGGCCTCAGAGGAGAGCGGTGAGGAGAAAGTCACTGCTGACCTTGAAGAACATTAAGGCTGCTCTGGGTTTACCCAAAACACACCTTGATGACCCTCAGCTTCTGGCAGAATATTATCTGGCTTGATGAGAGAAAGTTGAACTTGTGGACTGAAGCGGGGGGCCACAGCATTCCACTAGAAGAACATCAGACCTACGGTCAAACATGGAGACGGAAGTGGAAGGACCAGGACACCTCATCATTAAGGGAAAAAGGAATCCTGCTCTCTAGCAGGAAATTCTGAAGGAGAATGTTGGGTTATCGGTCTGTGAATTGTTATTTTCATTCAGAAAAGATCTATTTAATCCTAAAATATAAGAAAGTTCTAACTCAGTAAACTGGTAACTGATAACTTATCTTCTGTTCTGTAGCTAAAGATGACAAAGAAAAGGGTTTTTAGGATGAGGATCTTCTTTGTCTTTCCGCTGCTCCCTTTCGGAGTTGCCGCATCTGTTTATATTCATGGGTCGGTACCGTGCTGGCTAACTGTACCAATGACGGTTTTGTTTGACCCGGGCCCCAACCGATCCAGTTTGGAAATAAGTTTTGTGTTCTGCATATGGATTTGGCATAAGTTTTACGCCGGATGAGGATACGTCAGTCAAATTGCTTAACTTCACTAGTTAGCTGGAGTTCAAACATTTTGAAATCCAGTGAATGGCAGGTTGGCATAAACCCTGATTGCAATAGGATCGGCTTCTGTGCAGACACCCCATAATCCTGATTATCGCCACACGTATAAATCTTAAAATGTACCAAATCAAACTTGTCAGATTTTTAACCTGTTATTTATCATTATTATCTATTGTATTTTCATACATTGTTTATTTAGGTTCACGGTTGATTGTTTGTTCTGTATGTTTTGAAAGGCCACCATAAATACAAAGTTTTATCATAACTACTATAAGCATTAAAGGTGCAGTGTGTGGAAATTTATGGCCATCTATTTGAATAAGTGAAATGTAACATTCATAACTGTTTTTATTGTATAATCGGCTGAAAAGAATCTCTTTTAACGTGAAAGGGTGGATGAAAAGTCTTTATATCTAGAGAGAGTGGGGGGCGGGTCCTGTTCTGCAGAGGCTGCAGTGTTGTGCTGTAGCCAAAGAACGGACAAACCCATGCTGGTTCCAGGGAGGGCTTTTTTCATTTTTAAACTGAAATGGCAAAAAGACAAAAAACTATGTTTCGCCTCTAAAAACCAGCGAAAGAATAGATTATGGTGAACAAGTTGCCACTAGATAACTATTTTCAATTTCGAGAAATCGAGGCCTCTAAGTTTGCACAAGAATATCTAAGGAAGCGTGAAACCTGACCATTATAGGTAAGAAAGATTCCACTCGGCAGACGACTGACAGCTGCACAGATCAGGAGTGCTCACTCCTCTGCTCTGGGTTGGCTTGGAAAGGTTCAGGGATAGGTGGCTAGTGACACCTGTAATCAGTTGACACCATGACACTTGGAAGACCTTCAAGAGGTATTTGGATTCTTGGGCTTAGGTGAGGTGCACCACTTCATGCCACAAAAATTTGCACACTGCATCTTTAAGTTAGGTTAGCCAAAGGGACATACATTAATACATACTTTTTTTTATACTAGGTATCTATCAAGGGAAAAAATCCTGTTTTTTTCTGATATCCAAAATTGATCCAAGCTACTGATTTGTTTTAATCGATATCTGTCACTTCTCTTTGCTGCATGTATGAGGATCATTTTACACTTCTTTTTTTTTATCACTTTACATCTTGTAAAAGGTGGAACAGAGATGCACATGTGAGATTTTCCCTGTCTTTGTAAAGCTGGTAATGTGCAAATGTATATGGTAGGAATACCACCAAATTGTATATCTTGAAGCTAGTAACCATTGCAGCTCTACACATGAGGCCCTAATAAGATAGACCCCTTTGGTTTAAAGGCCATTTCTTTAGGCTTGAAACTCTTTAATGCAACAACCATGTCTAATGAAAAGATGGTGTTTGTATTCACTTCAGCGAGTCTTGATTTATACGTACCAATATGTTCGAGCATTGTAGTCCCTCCTTTCGAAAGTTGGACGTGTTTGAAAGAAATTAAGGTGCAGTTCTCCATTCTAACCACAAGAGGGAAGAAACGCACCAAGTACAAAATTTTCGGAGAACAAACTCCAGAAGGAAGGTAGGAAGCAGTCGTTTAATCGGCTGTTGAAAAAGCAGCGTTCTTTGTAATTTGGAAGGTATCCAGGGCATCCCGTTTGTAAGAGGATACTCTGTCCTTGACAACGAACGAAGAAGTGAAAAACCACTGTCCTACTTAGAACAATTATTCTCTGTAACACCTCTATAATCTTCATTATTTAGGTCAAAGACATTATTTAATGTGTACATCTTTCATATGTATATTTTATTTTCATACTAAACTTGTTCAACTTGATACCTTAGATTTGTTTAAACGTTATTTAACTGCTGTGCTGATTGTCTTCGGTGACTGAGTGTAATTGAGATGTACAATAAAATAACACTGTAACACATCAAATTGCCTGTATTTGTTTAATTTCATGTAAAATATATATTTTTTTACAGTTTTATTTCAAAACAGTTTAATTTCAAGTTTTTATTTTCAAATGTGGATCGAGCATTACATCTCTTATATTCCTGAGTGCATAAACGAAAAAAAAAAATCAAAACTTACAATTACTTCAAGCCTTACAAATTAATATTAAATGTGGATGGTCGTCTTTACAGCGATTGAATTTAAACATAAACGCTTAAGTCCATTTGAGAGCGGAACAAAAAACCGCCTTATTTTCTTGTCGGAGACTTAACTGTGTAACACTAAGCAGAAGTCAACAACAAGCACCAATCTTGTTAACAGGAAGAGTGTATTGGTCTTGATTCGCTGCTGTAACTATTCCAGTGAACAATCATGTCTTCTGCTGAGTATTTGAAAGTGTTTATCAACGATCGACTAACAGTTGCTGCTGCAGAAATATTTGGAGCTTTAAAAAACATCATTGTGAAGTATGAAGAGGAGATTGATCGTCAGCGCAGACTGCTGGAAATCAAGAAATCAGACATAAAGTTAAACAGGATCGGTATGTATAACTTAAACTTAATTTAATAACTTAAATAAATTGATTATTTAGAAAGCACAGATTAGAAGATTTATATTTCTCCTCTGGTCTAACCGCGATAGGGTTCTCCACAGCGGAGCTTCTCTTTCCAATTTGGTCCTGTCCTCTGCATCTTCCTCTGTCATACCAACCAACTGCATGCCATCTCTCTCCACATCCAAAAACCTCCTCTTTAATCTTCCTTTTTTCTGCTACCTGGGAGCTTCAAGTGTCCAAACAATCTCAATCTGGCCTCTCCTACTTTTTCCTAACCTGGGCTGTCCCTCTGGTGTGTTCCTTTCTAATCCTGTCCATCCTTGTCACTCCCAAATAAAATCTTAACATCTCCAACTCTGCCACCTCCAGCTCTGCCTCCTGTCTATCGGTCAGAGGCACCGTCTCTAAACCACACGGCAGAACTCCGCTCATTACCGTCTTGTAAACCTTTCCCTTCACTCTTGCTGCTATTCTTCTGTCACAGATAACTCCTGACACAGTTTTTCATCCATTACACTCTGCCTGCATACGTTTTTTTCACCTCTTCACCGCATTCCCTGTTGCTCTGAACAGTTGATCTCCAGTTCTTAACCTCCTGAATCTTCTTCACCTCTACTTATTGCATCTTGACCGGTCCACCTGCCTCTCTTTCATTCACACACGTGTATTCAGTCTTGCTGAGGCTGACCTTCATTCATCTTTTCTCCGGCGCATACCTACACCTCTCCAAGTTCTCTTCCACCTGCTCCCTGCTCTCAATACCGATCATAATGTCCTACACATAGAACATGATAGTCCACAGAGACTCCTGTCTGAGCTCATCTGTCAGCCCGTCCATCACCATATCAAACAAGAAGGGACTCAGAGCTGATCCTTGATGCAGTCAGACCTCCACCTGAACCACTCTGCTGCTCCTACTGCACACCTCACAGCTGTCATGCTACTCTCAAACATATCCGGTACAACTCTAACATACATCTCTGTCATTCCACACTTCATCATTCAATCCTACAATTCCTCCCTCTGCACGCTGTCATACGCTTTCTCTAAATCCACGAAGACACAATGCAACTCCTTCCGACCTTCTCTGTACTTCTCCATCAGCACTCTCAAAGCAATCATAACGTCCTTAGTGCTACTTCTTGGCATGAAACCATACTACTGTTCACAAAAAATCACCTCTTTTCTTAACTCTTTTCCAGATCTTCATTGCATGGCTTATAAGCTTTGTACATCTGTAGCTGCTAAAGATCTAAACTTCACCCGTATTCTAGAAAATCAAATTCTATTCCTCACACATCCTTTCTCTCTCCAAAATCATGTTGAACAATCTAATTAATATCTCCACGGCCCCCTCTCCTAGATACTTCCATACCTCTTCTGGTATGTCATCAGGACCAACTGTCTTTCCACTCTTCATTCTCTGTGAACCGCTACAAGCAGCACCTGTGGTATACGTCTGTTGCCTGTGCAAAATAATCCAGTCTCTGCGCTACCCGCCACTCTTTCCCATCTAATGTTCTCAACAGATCAGCACGCTAGCAAAGTTTTTCCCAAGAATTTCATGTGTGCTGCCATATTTGTGAGGGCTGCCCCCTGATTTATCAGTGTATTACTATATCTGTGGTAACTAGCACAACATGATTAATCATATTCTTTTGTTCTCAGTCGCTGCAGATTTCCCACAGCAACATGTCTGTAAGGAGGAGGAGGTTCTCGCTGACCAGCAGCTCTATAACCAGGAGAGGAACTCCAGTATATACCAGGATGACTCAGAACCTCCACAGATGAAAGAGGAACAGGAGGAACTCTGCATCAGTCAGGAGGAAGAGCAGCTTGTAGTGAAGCAGGAGACAAATGACTTCATGTTGACTCCTTATGAGAAAAATTACCACAATAATGATCAGACTCTTCCCTTGAATCCTCTAAGTGCAGAACAGAGAAAGTCTGCCGTTAACATGCTGGTTATTAGCTCTGCGGGAGGAGCCCCAACCAGGGACCACCAGCTTTCAAACAATCCTCAAGATCAGAAAGGAGACATGTATGGAGATTTTAAGTTTAAGTCAAAAATTCCCTTTAAAATGAACACAGGTGAGAGGCCGCATGTTTGCCAAACCTGTGGGAAAGACTTCAAAACGAGGAGGGTATTGTCTGTCCACACGAGGATCCACACAGGAGAGAGGCCGTATACTTGTCAAACTTGTGGGAAAGATTTCAAAACGATGAACGTGTTCACTATTCACATGCGAATCCACACCGGGGAGAAACCTTATCTCTGCAAAGTATGTGGGAAAGGGTTCACCAATAGGAATTCCTTGACAGTTCACATGAGAGTCCACACAGGTGAGAGGCCGTATGTTTGCCAAACCTGTGGGAAAGATTTCAAAACGAGGAGTGCATTGTCCGTCCACATGAGATTGCACACAGGTGAGAGGCCTTATTCTTGTAGCACATGTGGAAAAGAGTTCAGACAAGGTCAACATTTAAATCTCCACATGAGAACATTTCACAACAATGGGAAGTCAAACCTTTGCAAAACATTATAGAAAAATGATTCTCGTCCAAATCTGCAAAGCCTAAAAGAACACATATGAGTTTGGTTTCGTAAAGTCAGCACTAACTAGTCAATCTGGGCACAAGTATCTGCAAAGGTTCCCCTTATGTCATATGATCAGAAGGCCACAAGCCCATGAGAGTTTGACCCTGAAAATGTGACACCTAAATAATAAAACCTTGGCCGTAGAATTCAGAATCACATTGGTATAATTATTACTTATTCTTTATTAATCACAATCAGTCATACACAGTACAACATAATGAAATTATTTCTTTGCATTTGACCCATGCTTGAGGGAGCAGTAAGCTGCCCGATCTTCAGTGTCTAGTGAGCGTACTGGGTTCAGGGTCTTGTTCAAGGACCCTGGGGCTCAAACTGACGACCTTCCGATCTTTTGAGTGAGAGATGGTTCCTTTACCCACTGAGCTACAATCAGTAGCTACAGTATCATCATTAGTTTGACAGTTATACAAGAACAACACTATTTCACTAATGCTGGTGCGTTCAGGATCAAGCTCGGTAACATTTAGAGATATGTTATATTGGATGTACTCTCAAATATGAAATGGTAATGTGACATTATAACATTAAAAGAGGGACAGAGTCACCACAATACTGCCACAATGTGGAACAAATAATAATATTGTTTGCCTTGGCCAATCATTTGACAGAATACATTAATAAATAATTTCTCTCTCTCTTTATATATATATCAATCTAAAGGACTTGACAGGAAAGTGGAAGCGGTTGTAGACAATGACATCATTTTGATACTTGAAGGCCACTGGAGATTCTTGCAAAGGGAGGGATGAGCCTAGTTTTAATACAGGGTGCAATCTGGGATTTCACCGCGAGATGCTACTGAATTTTACACACCGCACCCTAGTAATAGTATAGTTAGTTTTATATGGTGAAACAAATATAAGTAATTCAGGCTCTCTTAGACAAAGTTGGCATATATTTATATCCCTATAACCAGATTATGTTTGGAATACCCTGCCTGGCCAGCTGCCACCACATCACGACACCAAAGGAACAGAAGAAGAAAATGCACGTTAATAGATAACTTTGATTTAAAGTATGATGAAACAACATACATTTTCATTGTATTAATTTGCAAATAAAGTGATAACATTTGGAGTTGATGAATTAAAGCTATTGCTGTCGTCTCGTTGTCGCACTTGTTAAAACATATTCTAGTTCAAAGTTAAAGATTGGGAATGTCTACTAGAATTTGTTTGTTGACCTGTTCTGTTAGAGTGCACTTCTGTGGTTTAACCACTAGAGGGCAGAATCGAATTATTTAAAATATGAACGTTGACCTGAAATAATATAAACACATTACTTATGTAAAGTTTGTCTTTACATAAGTAATGTTCATATAAAGCTTTAAGATTTTAATGTGACCACTTCTATAGATTCCCAATTCACCAATAGAGGACATCAATACTCTAAATTTAATTCTACGTGTTGATCAGTGAAAATCACATAATTGGTTCTGTTCTTCATGCTCACATTTCTTTTCAATAGTATCTAAGTTATATATTACATCGAATTTAAATTAATTTTATTTCTTATACATCACAGTGCTTATATTATGTTGCCATAAATTGTCAGTAATGTTCTGAAAATTTTATATTACAGACTGGGATATGTTCAAAGTGGAACACAGTTCAGTCAAGAAGTTTCCTCACCTTCTCTTGTGTCCTGATTTATACAGATTCCTGTTTAAACTGTTATCCTACCTTAGCTGGCCACATCTAATTACCTCACAAACATTGGTCCGACACTCCATAAAGAAATTAAACATCCAAGATTAAAAAAACTTTGAGAAAATTTTATATTTTATTAGATGTACAGTTGTACATCTAATGGAAGACACATTTAAACCACTTGAACTACGCAAGTTAAATGACCAATACAGTTTGGATTGTTCTAATAGAGACAAAAGAAAACATGCTTCTTCAGTTTGGTAAAAAGCGAATGCACATACTGAAATTACATGAGATTAAACAACAAGATTTGTAACATTATTTTTATTAACATTAGCTGGTCATTACGCTTTGTGGCACATTCGTAGAAGGTACTCAAAATTACCCAAAAAATGGCAACCTAGTTGATTAGAGCAAGATTTAAACAATATCTAAAAAAAAATAATGCAATACTAATCCAGAAACATGGGAGGATCTACCTTGATTTTCTATCCACAAACCTCTACCCCGTTTCCTTGTCGGACCATTAACGGTGTGACACCCAGCGGAAGTGAACGAGAGCCTTTGGCGTTAAACGGAAGTTGATTATGTGTTTGTTTTACTTTATTGAGACAAAAAAACAGGAATAACATTGATAACAAGTATAAATACGCGGATTTATAAGTCATAATGCTTTGTGTATACAACATAAACAGAATCATATAGACAGAAATACGTCAGGTGGTCCAAGGGATTGGAAAATTGATACAAATAACGCTTCAATAAATAAAGCTTAAAACAGTAGTGGTAAGTCTTGACAGCTCTTTATTTGTACATTCCGATTTTGAAGAAACGCATTTTGTCAAATAGGCAGTCAGCTCCAGAAACTCGCGTTTGTATTTAAAAATTTGAATCCATGAATATAAAATTCGGAATGATAATAGAACATATAAAAGTGAGAGCAGATCCTTTCAAAGACAATGAATGTAAATGATACATCTTTCCAACATGATGTTTAGAGGGGCTAGACATGAACAGTGATGAAACCTAACAATCTACTCCACAGTTGTTTGGTGTGCAGACAATTATAAAACAAAAAGAACCATAATTCAACGGTACATCTTAAATCAATGTCTTTCTTAAGTTTTTGGAAATGATGATTGCATGCAGAGAACCTGTGAGGCGTTTCAAAGGATATCTCTTTGACTTTGTTATTAAAATGAGTCCTTGGCAAAAGCCAAAGCTTTTCCCAACAAATATCACCAACAATCACTTGAAGAGGAACAACACCTGAGAGCAGTTTCAAATATTGTAGAAAAATCTTATGTGACAGGGATTCCATAGTGTTGAATAAATCAATACAAACATCAATATCAAACCAATGTTTGAAAAAGATTGATTTATTTTATACAGAACATATCTATTCTTCCATCTATTATGGGAAGTCTATAATTAAGCTTGTAGATTAAACAACATGTCATCAGAATTTGTTTCTGGAATGAAAAGATCTTCAGGGGAATTTTGACGACAATGTAAGAAAAAACGTCAAAAGCTGATCAAAAGACATGGGGAATAAAATTAAAAGGAGGTTGGGCACTGGAAGTTACACTTGATCCAACTTACTTTACAGGTGTAATTCAATAAAACCAAAACATTGAGGCTACCTTTGCCGTCCTCGCTCATTAATACCGACTTCGTGTCTGCTTTTTTGGGGGGAAAAACTAAATGATGTCACACGTGACAATCTACATACAGCGATAATGCATCGTACGTTAATCAAAATTTTCCTTTAGCCTTTGAAAGAAGAATCTGGTCCCTTAAAGATAAGTCAAGAAAAGCCTGTAAAACCTACAAACATGACATGTCCTCAATAGACCCTTTGTTGGATTTGTCCATTCAGAATACTATAAAAAAGAAAAAAAAGAAGAAAAAGTGGCAGTACATCATGGCGGCCTCCGTGAAAGTGAATCTGCTCCTTTGAAGATATAAAGACATTTTTCCAAATCAACATTAAAATGTTTTGACTTTTATAAAATTCTACACTTAAAAGCAGAGATATCCCTACACTGTACACACAATACCTTTAGTTTTATATCAGATATATAGTAGTTTGTTCTACAGAAGCTGTACTGCTGGATCAGACAACACGGGCTAGCATCGCTTTCCACACACATCAATTAGCTTTGAACGTCCATGATCATTTCAGTGGTTCAGGTTTTCATGTTCCCAACTCATCATCCTCTGGAAAAAATATTCAGCCGGCTGAATATACCCACCCACTGACAGGAGCCATGGTGATCAGGTAATCAATGTTATTCAATTCAGTTGTCAGTGGTTATAATAATTTGACTGACAGGTGTGTGTCGTGAGACTCAAATATCTCCCTTGTGTTTAACAATGAATTTCTTTGCTAATGGAGCTGGAATGGGGTACGTGCCAGTGTGTGTGTGTTTGTGCATGAGTGTGTGTTTGTATTTGTGCGTGTGTCGGGGTATCTGGCACATTAACAGAAGACCCTAATTTCCCATGCAAGCGACACAACGTGACTGTTTTTCATAAGTCCAGTGTCTCTCGTAGAGTGGATGCAGGATAATAAGCATTAGCATTTTAACCGGCAGGGCAGGCGATTGATCCATCTGCAACATATCTGAATGTATAAACTTGCAAAAAAATCATTTTAATTTGTCAGGAAAGTAACCGGCAGAGGAGAACTAGCCAGTTTAGTTTTTTTTTACCTTGACTTGGGCAAACAGTGATGATTATCCTAAAGATATTGGGACAGTGGTCACGCTTAATTGCAAAAACAATTAATCAGGCCATAGCTACTGGGGACAGTTGCTTTAAGATCATATGACATAAGAGGAACCCGAGCCGTCACGGCAGATATTTTTGGTCAGTTAGTGCTGAGTTTGTAAATACGATGCTAATCAATAATTGATTAGTTAGCCATATTTTTCAAAGGACTTAACTTTCACTGCTGTGGAGTCTTCTTGTGTGGAGAGTCAAATGAAAATGTTGTCGGAAATCTTTCCCACATGTTCCACAAATATATGGCCTCTCACCAGTGTGTGTTCTGGTGTGGAGAGACAATTCACAGCTCGTTTTGAAAACCTTTGCACATGTTTTACACGCATAAGGCCTCTCACCGTAGTGAACTGTGCTAATGTGGACTTTTAAAGGATGACTTTTTCTGAAATCTTTCCCACAGGTTTCACAGATATATGGCTTCTCACCTGTGTGGACCCTCATGTGGACGGTCAAATCAGACCGCCCTCTGAAATCTTTCCCACAGGTTTTACAAATAAACGGCTTCTCACCTGTATGAATTCTCTTGTGGATTGTCAATACACCCTTTGTTTTGAAACCATTGCCACATGTTTCACAGGTGTATGGCCTCTCACCTGTGTGGACTCTCATGTGGTCAGATAATATACTGCTCTTTCGGAAATCTTTCCCACATGTTTGGCAAACATACGGCTTCTCACCAGTGTGGACTCTCGTGTGGACTGTTAGATCAGATCGACCTCTGAAATCTTTGCCACATGTTTTGCAAACATACGGCTTCTCACCTGTGTGGATTCTCATGTGGATTGTTAATGCACGGTTTGTTTTGAAATCTTTCTTACACATTTGACAAACATACGGCCTCTCGCCTGTGTTCATTTTAACGTGAATGCTGGACTTAAACATAAAATCCTTTTCACATGTGACGGCTAGATGAGAGTTGTTAGAGAGCAGCTGATCACTGGTCGGTGCTCCCACCACAGAGCTGATAACCAGCTTGTTGACTGCTGATTCGTTCTGTGCTGCACTTAGAGGTCCGTTAGAATTCAAGGGCAGAGTCTCATCTTCATCTACACTGTGGTCGTTTTCCTGATAAGGAGTCAACATGAAGATATCTGTCTCCTGCTTCACAAAGAACTGCTCTCCCTCCTGATTGATACAGAGTTCCTCCTGTTCCTCTTTCAACCGTGGAGGCTCTGAGTCCTCCTGAACCATACTGAAGTTCCTCTCCTGATTAGAGAGCTGTTTTCCAGTTAGAAACCACTCCTCTTCCTCTTTCTTACAGACACGTTGCAGTGGGAGCTCTGCAGTGACAGAACACAAACAGAACAGAGTTAGATGGTAGGATTTAGAACAGATGGCAGATAGTTTGACATGTGATCCGTTTTTTAAAAACCCCAAAACTTGACGATCACAGATTACCAGAGGTGGTGATGTCATCCGAACATGAACTGCCAGAAGAATGCATCATATTTAGGAAATCCAACATTTATTTTGATTGATTTGAAAAGTCAACCCAGTTTTGTAGGGGATTCCGTTTTCTTACTTTTAGATTAGATTAGATTAGATAACCTTTATTAGTCCCACAATGGGGAAATTGCAGGGTTACAGCAGCAGAGCATGTTACAGAATAAAATACAGAATAACAGAATAACAGTAAAGTATGTGCAAATAAATTAAGGTAAATGTACAGTTGACATGTTGGGAAGTGTATTGTCCCATAGTGAAAGTGCAAGTGAGGTAGGTGTGTATGTAGTTGTGTAGGTGTGTGTGTGTGTGTGTGTTGCTAACAGTGCTGGTTGTGGAGTCTGACTGCTGCAGGAAGAAAAGATCGGCTAACTTAAATTTTTTACTTAAATTTAAATGTATGGGTTTATTACATACAGACCTGTTATAACAAAGAAGATCCCTACACACTCAGGAGCGGGTCTAATCCTGGAATCCCCCACCATTCAGATGACCATTATAGATTTACAACGTCAGGGCCAATCTACCAGCTCACACTATCTTGCGTCCTACATACAGAGCTGTGCCAAACATAACATAAGGAAAGACTTCAGAAACATAGTGTTGCAAGGGGATTATTTTAAACTCCCTATTAGTAATATTTTTACAAAAAATTGGGAAATTGGATTGTAAGTAATGTAAGTACTGACAGTTATGGGCTACTAGACTGTTGCTGGCTTGTCAGTTTGTTTTTAGCCTGCTGCTTAAGTTTTTATCATCTCCAGTTTTATAATTTGCTTTATGTTACTCCCATCCCTCACAGACTAGAGACTTGTGTGTGTGTGTGTGAGTGAGTGAGTGAGAGAGAGAAAGCTCAGGCTGCAAAGTCATTCCTCCCCAGTCTTAAAATGTAGTTTCTCTTATAAAATTATATATTTATTCTGGTTAAATTGCAAAATTACCGAAATCTTAGATTTTTTTTCAAGACAGCAATAGCGGTCTGCCCACCTTCTCTTTAATTATTCACCAAAACTGACAGGTGAAGGTGACAGGCTGATCCGCCAACCAACAACACCACGTGACCCAAACAACGACAAGGACTACACTTTATTTGGCTTTTATTCTGACCCCTAATCATTTCTTTTACTGTAGAATAGTAACAAGAAATACAGCGAAAAATGCAGGAGGACAGACATTGCATACTTCTAGTCAAATTTACTTCTTGTTCATGAAAAAACTGGAATAATATCCGCTCATGTCACTGTGATGAAAATAAACTAATTTAGCCATGAGAGCAAATCTATAAGCAGTACATATCGAAACCACGTGGATTTTATGTTGATCATCAGAATTCCTGATCTGCGTTTTCTAAATAATTAAGTCTTACTTACCGATCATCTTTAACTGTATTTCCGGTTTCCTGGCGATATCAAAAAGTCTGGGCTGGTGATCAATTTCTTCTTCATACTTGAAATCTCCGAATTGTCCTCCTTCCGAAACAGTTAATCCATCGTGGATTAAGTTTCCCAAATACTCTGCAGAAGACATTCCTGTCTGCTGGAATAAATCTCGCAGTTTTAGCTGTCTAGTTATTTCATACAGCAAACGCTAATTGTGCTCGTATTTGACTTCCGCCTGTTGTCACACACTTAAACGTCCGTTGGGGAAACAAGGGAGAATTATTTTTCCGATTGATCGTATCGGATGGATGGATAATTGCAAATTCAGTGACATATATATATAATCTCTAGAAATATAAATTAAGTATAGTTGTATAAACTATAGTTTCATAAGCTATAGTTGTACAACAGACAATATTATCCATGTAGTTTTTCATACAGATTAACTTCAATTTAATAGGACTCTGTTCAACATTTACCTGTACATTATACAGATTAAAAGTCTGTATAAAAATAATTTTCCATTTTAACAGAAGTTGTTGATGGAAGGTAGAGAGTTTAAAAAACAGAACAGATATTTCAAAATCACTATTTAACCGAAACGCTGTGTCTTCCAGTTTTTGGAACACAAGTGAAGGTAATGATAATCACACATCTTTCTCATTAATTAGAAAAAAAAAAAAAATCATTGCATTTAATATATCATACTCAATTCATAATTTCAAATGATTCGGCTTTTATCAAAACCTTCATTATTTTTGAGAAAATCTTCTTTCATGATGCATTGATGTTTGTTTATCCTGACAAAATTGAGGTTTAGTTTATTATGACGTACTTTTTTAAATTTTGAAAATTTCCATGGGGTGTTAAAAAAACGTCATTCGTTAGGTAAGCAGTTATTGTAGGTTAGATAGATAAATAGCTAGAAACTTTATTAATCCACAGAGGGGAAATTTAGTTGTTTCTGCGTCTTCACAGACCGACATTCTAAAGGTGACAAAGGTAAGTTATCAGAATCATATGAAGTGAAGGTGAAGTTAACAAAAAAGGGTTTCTTGACTGAACTGGACTGTTCCCAGTTTTATTTTCAACAGTGGCATGTAACATTAAATATTCCAACATTAAACACTGACAATTTACAGCAACAGAATATTAAAACCCCTTTGCTACATAAATAATTAAAATACTATATAACTACCATAGAGAAATGTAGGCATAAAGTACATTATCTAATCAGCCAACAGCATGCTTTTTTTCACACCTGGAATTAAATCTAGGGTTTAATGCCCTCTAGTGGTGAAATGGGAATCTGCAGAACTGTCTTCTAATAGTAGTCACAGGTCACATTCGCTCTTACCTACAGTGGCCACCAGAGGGCAGAAACACTCCCGACTCTTAATTCACAGGTTGTGTGGCTCCGATTGGTTACTTGTAACAAAGCTTTTACTTCAAAAAAGTAATAAGTGGAGATAGAGAACACAACACACTTAAAACAGAACATTTCTCTTTTACTTCAAAAAAGTAATAAGTGGAGATGGAGAACACAACACACTTAAAACAGAACATTTCTCAATGTAGAGATAATACTTTGGTAATTTTTGTCGAGCATGATGTGGTTATTTGATCTAAAGTCAGCATTCATATTTCATATTTTCGATGGTTAAGTGCTGCCCTCTGGTGGTTACATCAAAGCATCTTAGCTTTTCTAAAAACAGGTCAAACATATAACAATCCAACAGTGAAATTCTAGTGAATAGTTTTAAACTTTAACAGTGCAGCAACGAGGACATCACAGTTAAAATTCATTAAGTTCAATTTCTTCAGTGTATTTGATAATGAAATTTTCATTTTTTTCAGCATACTTCAAATCAAAGTAATCCAACACCACCCATTTTCTTGTGCTTCTTTGGTGTTGGGTCGTCGTGGCAACACGCCAAGTAGGGTATTCCAAACATCCCTCTACCCAGCAATGCTCTCCAGCTCATCCCCAGGAGACCCTGAGATATTCCCAGGCCAGATGAGATATGTGATCCCACAGGCAAATTCTGAGTCAAACTGGAGTTTCCAGTTTCAAATACCTGAAAACCTTCCAAAACTGGCTTCTGTTTACTCAACCCATCGGCTGCTGCCTGGTGTACTGGTTCTTCATCAAGGGATTTCAGACCCATGGGCATTTTCTGTCAGCAATTCTGTGGCTGACAGAAAATCTCAGCAGAAAGTCATCAAATCCGCCCATAACCAACATACCAGGTGTGTGTTGGTTATGCCCTGGAACAGCACTACACCTCCCGTGGTCTGCAATCTAAAGAACCAAGCCAAACCTGCCCATCACCTGCACTTCTGTCTGCTCACTGGGAACATTGCAAGTTCATTCAAACACACACCACCAGATAAAAGATAAAAACAGTTTTTACCCCAAAGGCATCACCACAATGAACTTTGCCCTGAAGGAACACTTCCTACAGACATTCCCACAATTCATCAGTATCAAAACTTTACATAATTCTGTGCAATATCCTCTTTTGTATTCACGTACTGTGAAATATTAGTGCAATTCAAAACGTGCAATATAGAACATGCGATATATAACTTACAGTACTACTCATCACAGAACACTGAAACAAGTCTTCTGATAAATAATTTATATGTCTCTTATTTTATTCGATGCATACAACGGCCACGTCTTGTGTTCTGTTTGTGAATATGTTAGACTGTAATACCGCGCAGCCTGCATGAGTAAGAATTCTATTTAGTATGTGCATAACTCTGATGTAGGTGGTGCACCTGAATTCCGTTGTTAGTTAATTGTATTTTTCTGATGTTTTGTAAAGGAATTAACTTTCACTATTGTGGAATCTTCTTGTGTGGCGAGTCAAATGTATATGTTGTCTGAAATCTTTCCCACATGTTTCACATTTATACGGCCTCTCACCTGTGTGTGTTCTTGTGTGGATTGTTAACGCACTGTTTGTTTTGAAATCTTTGTCACATGTTACACAAGTAAACGGCCTCTCACTGTCATGAACTGCTCTAATGTGGTCTTGTAAATGATGACGTCGTCTGAAATCTTTGCCACATAATTTACAAATAAATGGCCTCTCATCTGTGTGGATTCTCATGTGGATTGTCAAAGCACTGTTATCTTTGAAGTTTTTTCCACATATTTTGCAAAGATACAGCTTCTCACCTGCGTGGGCTTGTTGCTTGTGGACTGTCAAATGACAGTGACTTTTGAAAACATTCCCACATGTTTTACAGGTAAGTAGCCTCTCTCCTTTCTGGCATCTCAAGTGGGCTGTCAAGGCACTTTTAACTTTGAAGGTTTTCCCACACAATTTACAAATAAATGGCATTTCATCAGTGTGGGCTCTTTGCTTGTGGACATTCAAACCAGACAGCCGGCTACAACCTTTCCCACATGTTTTACAAATAAATGGCCTTTCACCTGAATGGCTTCTGATGTGGTTTTTCAAAATTCGCTGTTGTCTGAAAGCTTTCCCACATGTTTTACAAATAAATGGCCTCTCACCTGTGTGGATTCTCATGTGGTCTGTCAAAGCCGTGCTAACTATGAAGCTTTCGCCACATATTTTGCAAAGATACGGCTTCTCACCAGTGTGGGCTTGTCGCATGTGGACTGTCAAATTACCTTTAAATGTGAAATCTTTCCCACATAAATTACAAGCATATGGCCTCTCACCTGTATGGACTCTCATATGCTCAGACAATACACTCCTCTTTTTGAAATCTCTGCCACATGCTTTGCAAACATATGGCCTCTCACCTGTGTGGACTCTCGCGTGGTCAGACAATGCACTCTTCTTTTTGAAATCTTTTCCACATGTTTGGCAAATAAATGGCCTCTCACCAGTGTGGATTCTCATATGTTCAGACAATGCACTCCTTCTTTTGAAATCTTTCCCACATGTTTGGCAAGCATATGGTCTCTCACCTGTTTTTGGTTTACAGTGAATGTTTGACTTAAAACTGAATGCAGTTTCAGACGTCTCTCCAGTCTGATCTCGGCTGTCAACTAATTGAGAATTGTTGGAGAGCAGCTGGTAACTGTTTGGTGCTCCCACCACAGAGCTTATGACCAGCATGTTGACTGTAGACTCTGTCTGTGCTGCACTTGTAGTTTCATCCGGTTTCAAGTGGAGACTCATCTCATCTTCACTGTGGTCATCTTTCTCACAAGTAGGAGTCAAATTGTAGGTATCAGTCTCCTGCTTCACTACAAGCTGCTCTCTCTCCTGACTGATGCAGAGTTCCTCCTGTTCGTCTTTTAACTGTGGATGTTCGGGGTCCTCCTGATCCATACTAGAATTCCTGTCCTGGTCAGTAGTAACATCATCTTCCTTCTTACAAACATGTTGGAGTGGGAGCTCTGCAGCGAAAGAGCACAAACAGAACAGAATTAGATGGTAGGATTTAGGAAAGATGACAGATAGTTCTACATGTTGGATCAACGGAGGCAGTGTGTGTGTAAGTGTTGCACAACATACCAAAAGCGCAGACTGCCCCTCCCCAATTTCAAAATTACGATTTTTTTTTTCTCAGAGAATTACAATTTTTTTCTCAAAATCTGAGATTTTTTTATTTATCAATGTGGTACTATTATTCTGTCAAAGTCTTCAGTGGTAGCAATAGCAGTCAGCTAAAGTCCGGTTTCCCCACTCAACCTCTCTCTATTTAGTCATAACAGGTGAAGGTTACATGTTACCTACCACAAGCAACACCACGTGACCAAAACAACGGCATAGACAAGGATTTACTTTCGTCCTGTATTCAAATTAATTTCAGTCACCACTGTAATAATTGAAAATTCACGACCACACATGCAGTAGAACATCCATTAATTCTGTGACAGCATATCTTAAGCGTTACATATTTATGGTTAAATGTACTTGTTGTGCTTCGCAGACTTGAATAAAATCTTCCATATCAAGTCTGCAACCGTGGTTATCAGTTTGCGTCACTTTGATGAAAATAAACTAATGTAATCATGAGAGAAAATTCAGAAGGAGAATATATTAAACATCGGAATTGTATGTTGATATACAGAATTCTTCCTCTCATTTGTGTTTTCAAAATGTACACATACCGATCCTGATAATATCCATTTCCGGTTTCCTGCTGACATCGAACAGTCTGCGCTGACGATCAATCTTTTCCTTATACATGACGATTGTGTTTTTAAAAACTTCAATTTTTTCTATAGCAGTATCATTTGATCCATCGTCGATAAAGTTTCTGAAATACTCAACAAAAGACATTGCTGTCCACTGCAGTAATTGCAGCAGATAAAGCTGTTCCTTTCATACAGCTAACGCTAATGCTGCGGGATAACTTCCGCTTGACGTCACACAGTTGAAGTTCCGACAATGTAGCAAGGTGTTCCGCTAGAGAGATGTAATTTCAGTTTAAGCAAACCTTGTGATTCTTGAAAATTTTGAGGTGTTGAAATACCAGAGTAATTATGTGGTAAGCAGGTAAAGTTAGATCGGGTAGGTTATCAGAATAAACACAAAGGTGAAGATGTAGATGAGGACATAGGATTTCCCGACTGTACTCTGTTCCAGTTCAATATCCAGCAGATTCATGCCCAGTCCGTAGAGGAACATATTCCAAGAATCTCCCAAATAATCTTTAGCTAGTCGTCTACTGCGCCCACCACTTCGGCGTCTTTTTTCAGCCCACTGAGCCCCAACCCTGACCCCAAAAGGAACATCAAACGAATTGAAAGATGCAAAGGCAGCATAGCCACACTGTGACATCCCTAATAATAATAATAATACATTTAATTTATAATGCACTTTACATTTGGATCAAATCTCAAAGTGCTAAAATCCCTACTCCAAACAGCCTAGTCATTTTATTTTATTTTAAAGGCTTCGAAACACTTCAGGTCTCTAAAATGTAATCACCTCTAAGATATGCCAAATCTGAGCCACATCCGTCCAGTATTTTTTCCATAACCTTGCTCACAAACAAATAAACATAACCTCCTTCCTTGACAGAGGTAATTAAAAATGTAACTATCTATTCAGAGTCTAGAACATTATTTAGCTATGTCAACATGTGGAATTAAATCAAGAGAATTGACTCCCTCTAGTGGTTGAAATGAGAATCTACAGTACAGCACACTAATTGCAGATACCCAGGTCACATTCAATTATTAATATGCGCTTACCTACAGTGGCCACCAGAGGGCACACTCATAACCAAACACTCATGGCCAAACACTCATAACTCTACATTCAAAGGTTGCCAGGCTCAAAGTGAATAGCTGTAGCATAAGGCTTGGTTTTTAAAATGGTAAAAATATGGAGAAGGAATTGTACCAGAAACATGCTGCAAGAGTTGTCAACAATAATGTGACTCAACTCATATTTAAAATGCACATTCTTTCCTCTAGTGATTTAACCAAAGAACTGCATCTTCTCTCTTCTATAAGCAAGTGTCACAAAACAACATAATTATCTTTGGGTAAATTCGCAATTTATACTTTCAAAATAATACTTTGAAAAAACTACACTAAATGGGAGAGGGAAGCAATAGATCTAATTCATCAATAGCACTTTTCAAACTTTATTTTTAAAAGAATACCAATGTATATTTCTGTTGTTTCATCATAAATCAACAAACTCTATTTCTGTCTACTTATTTTTTGTTGGGTCTTGGTGGCAGCAGAACAAGTAGGGCATTCCAAACATCCCTGTACCCAGCAATGCTGTCATAATAATAATAATAATAATACATTTAATTTATAATGCACTTTACATTTGGATCAAATCTCAAAGTGCTACAAAGTAAAAGCAGATAAAAGCATAAATAAAAA